>JAVLVB010000208.1:1134448-1162946 GCA_032876305.1 Orestias chungarensis
CCAGCTTGTTAAACAAATCGAGCAATTAAGCATCATTAGGCCTCCGTATGATTAAAGCGTGAAGTAAACATCCTCGGCACAAGTTGGTCTGGACGGCAGCTGCTGATCTGAGAGCAAGAGACATCAGAAGTCCGACAGGAGAGGAGAGAGAATGGGAGGAAGGGAGAGGAAGAGGGAGACATAAAGAGACGCTGGACAGGGAATGAGAGTGAAGGGAGTCAGATAATGGTGGCTAGATTGGTTGGGTGGAGACGGAGAGGAATGAGACAATGATTGGCCTGATATAGAGGAAATGCTGAGACAGATAAAAGAGAGGGAGGATAAAAAAAAGGTCCTTTTTTAGTTTCACACCAAAGCAATGAACTTGGAATAAGTTTGGGATTAAAAATGAAAAAGTTAGGGATTAGAAGAAGAGCTGAAGATGGAGGATGATGAGAAAACAGATTTTGTGGAAAAGCCACAGGGGGAACAGTCTCATGATACAGAGCGTGGTCGCCGCTGCGAACAATGACCCGATTATTATTGACGACTCAGATTATCACAGTCTGAGAAGCGTGGTCTAAAAACGGTCACAGATAACAGTTAGGATCACAGAAGGCAGCCTAGAAAATGACCTGAACACTAAACCTAAACACGGGCAAGAAACAAATCCGCTGATATTTAAACTACGGTAATGTGTCACAATAGTACTCCTCTTATAGATAATAGCTTATAGACATGAGTTCATCTGTAAATAAGATACAAATCATTTAATCATTTATATTGATATGATAAACACTAAGTTACAACCACGTATGTACACTAAGCATTTATCAGGTAAAAGTTTAACCTGTAAAACATTTTGAATGCCTTAAAAAGTGTGACTAATAAACATGTCTACATGTTTTATTAATCATGAACAAATTTTGATATGTCTACAAAACTAAGCCTTTCCTAGTTTTAAATACTGCTGAGCTGTTCACTCTTGGAAAGACTGGCAGTGTTCAGAAATGTTTTCCTCTCGGGAATAATCTACCTATCTACAAAAATGACTCCTCCAAGACATCCCAAAATGGCTCAATAATATTTAGATCTGGTGACTGTGCAGGCCATGGGAGACGTTCAACTTCACTTTCATGTTCATCAAACCAATCTGTCACCAGTCTTGATGTGTGATTTGGTGCATTGTTATCCTGATAGATGGCATCGCCTTCAGAATACAATGTTTGAACCATACGATGCACATGGTCCTCCAGAATGGTTCGGTAGTCCTTGGTAGTGACGCGTCCATCTAGCACAAGTATTGGACCAAAGGGACTGTCACAAAATGGCATCACTGATCCACCCCCATGCTTCACTCTGGGCATGCAACGGTCTGGGTGGTACGCTTCTTTGGGGCTCCTACACACCATAACACTCCCGGGTGTGGGGAAAACAGTAAAGGTGGACTCATCAGAGAACAATACATGTCTCACATTGTCCACAGCCCAAAATTTGCGCTCCTTGCACCATTGAAACCAGCATTGGCACGAGTGACCAACGGTTTGGCTGTAGCAGCCCGGCCGTGTATATCGACCCTATGGAGCTCCAGAAGGACAGTTTTGCTGGAAACAGGAGAGTTGAGGTGCCAATTTCATTCTGCAGGTTTAAAGTTGTTTGGATCCCTTTAAGAAAGCTTCCTCTTGCGTCCACAGTTAATCCTGGTGGATGGGATTCGTCCTTCGGGGTGGTTTGCTGACTTTACCCTTAATACCTTGGCTCTTGATACATCACAAAGACTTGCCGTCTTGGTCACAGATGCGCCAGCAAGACGTGCACCAACAATTTGTCCTATTTTGAACTCCGGTATGTCACACATAAGGTTGTCTGCATTGCAATATGTTGAGCAAAACTGTGCTCTTAGTCCGCTAATTGGAACTTCACACACTGCTCTTACTGGTCCAATGTGCAAATAATGAAGATTGGGCACCACAGTGTTTCATGGGTCCAATTTACCCATGAAACCTCCCACACTAACATGACAGGTGTTTCAGTTTCATTGTCCAAACCTCTGTATTTCATGAAGGTTGCAGAGTTACTTAGTGCTGCTTTAATGTCACACAAGATACAGATGTGCTGAAGTTTGTATGTTTTTAGAGGTAACATCCAAAAAAAGAAACTCGCAGACATGATCGGTTGACGCTAGGATGTTTTAGATTGGTAATAACCCGGACCGTCTCCACCAGAGCAGAGCTTACTCGAATCCAGTCAAACATGGATGCAAGCGCATCTTTACACTTTTTCACAAGAAAGGATGGACTGGAAAATCTGGAGGAAGGACGATACCAGGCGAAGGTGGACTGCACTCATTTTACTTTTGAGATAGGTCCCTACTCATTATTGTACGGGACATCTGCAGTAAAAAAAAGATACCATGAGTTTGTGTGTTGTGGTAAAAGTACCGCCAATCCTGATCCAAACCCTATCTTTGGATCCTTCTCCTCCCAATTCTGCCAGACAAAACTGCCACGACTAAACAACACAAGGAGCATAAAGGGAAACCTTCAACAGTCCAGTTCCCATCCTCCATTTTAGAGACTTAGTCTGTATTTATTATCAATTTTAACAGATCTGCCTCATAAACACATGCATTCCTCAAAAACAGTTTAGTCATTTAAACTCAAACAATTATAATGAGTCATTAGTGTAAAACAGAACCCTCTTCCTGCTTGGCTCCGAAACCAGTCAGACAAGGACCAGCTGTAAATATTTCACTTGTCCGATCTAAAACAAACTGGACGGACCGCCATGTTTGTATGCCTGCAGGGCGTGTCATCTGATCATGCTGCTTATCTGTTGCCGTGGGAAACTGGTGCAGGCCGGGATAATCTTCCCTCTGATCTGCACAGGAACCCAAAACTGGAGACGGAGAGGCAGAGCGAGCAGATCTGGAGCCCGTTTGGGTTCGTCTCAGAACCAGGACTGAAGGGATTTCAATAAGAAGGTTATGGAATGGTCTTTTTTCTATTCTGAGTTGATTGGATCAGATCCCTTTGAATAAAGACAAGCCCAATTTTATTGTTTTCATAGAGGATAATTTGATATTTTAAACGTCTGGGGCGGTCTGGTCTGTTTCTCTGGCTGGTTTGGATCAAAACCATGCAAACAAAACAAATTCAGGGAAAACCTGTTAATCTGACTGGATTGTTGTAAAAAAACCCAAAAAAAACAAACAAACAAACAAAAAAAAACTCCTTAAGTAGGGAAACGCTCTGCAGAAAGCTGTGGAAAAGTTTTTACACCATGTGTGACAATATAATTGTTTTCCTTCATTAAACCTTGAACAACCTGCAACTCGTCTTATTGTTTATAATAAAGTTACACAACTGAGCAAGGAACTAATTTACAAACTAGTTGCAGTGAAAATAATCGATAACCCTGCTTAATGTCCTCACAGAGATGGGAATGCAAACCTGTTGGGTGTGTTTTAGGTTTTCTCTCCTTGTGAGGACCATTTTTTTTCAGACCGCATAGAAAGAAAGTTCTGTTTTGGGGTCAAAGGTTAGATTTAGGACTAAGGTGTGAAGCTAGTTAGGTTTGGATCAGAGTCAGGATATAAAAATAAATGAGAAATGAATGGAAGTCAAAGCAAAGTCCTTGTGAGGATAGAAATATGTAATCTGTGTGTGTGCTTGTTTATCTACCCTATGTAGGACCTTCTCTGGTACGTTCTCTAACTTCTGAGGACCGATGGGCCTCATGGGAACCAAAGTACGGTCTTAATGTGCTAAAGCCCCTCTTTTAGGGTTAAAGGTCAGGTGTAGAGGTGTGAGCTGAAGTCATCCTTGGTTAAGACTAGGGTTAGGAATATAGTGGTAATGGGTAGAGTCGGGGTAAATGTTTAGATAAGGCAGAAATGCAGTTAGTCAAATGAAAAGAGGTCAATACAAATGTCTTCCATCACCTGAAAAACATTTCCAGGATAAAAAGGACTGATGTTTCAAAAAAGTCTGGAGAACCTCATCCAGACTTCTTATCTTTAGTGGAATTCATTAGTGTCTGAATAAAAAAGTCAATCAGACAAAAACAGTGGATCCAGAGCACTTATTTGTTTGTGTGGTACACTAGTAATTTACTGCGACCGCCATCAGACTTCGGTGTGAACGGTTTACGGCCCCATGATGGGCAGAAGAAGAATAACTTAGACGTTCCCCAGCGGCGGCATGTTTACGACAGTAACAACTGACGCCGCCGTCTGTGGATGGACATTAAAGTTGTTGAGCAACGGGAGCCGACCGTATCGTCACAAGATCAGAACAAGATGAAGGAAAATGAGAAAAAAGAGAGCCAAACTCGCTACTGCTTGCTTCAGACATTGTTTCCGCCCAGATTTACCACGACTGGCTTCTTCTGCTGCACAATTATGACGCATGTCTCACATCGGTAATGTAAAATTCGGACAAAATCCTTTATAAAGTATCAGAAAGTTTGGTTTGGCTCTCTCTCATGTCTTAGCTTTTCCTGATTTATAGTTAACCTACTATAGGCTTAGACTGCTGGTGGACAATCTGACCACTTCTCACTTCATTTTCTACTATCCAATTTCCATTAGTTTCTGTTTTACCCATCTTTTGTCTCCATGTTTTTCTGTCTCTCCATGGTCAGTCGCGGCAGATTGCTGCTCATACTGAGCCAGGTTCTGGTTCTGCTGGAGGTTTCTTCCTGCTAAAGGGGAGTTTTTCCTCTCCACTGTCGCCAAATGCATGCTCAGTATGAGGGATGGCTGGAAAGTCAACACCACAACACAAGCTATCGTCTACCGTCGGTGCCTGCTGGTCCTGGAGGAGTGAAAGCTAAGAGTCACTCCTCCAGTGACTTGCAGCTTTCAAGGCTGTGATGAAATCTGCGGGTTTTCTTTAGGTTAGAAACTTTTTTTTATAATTCTAAGTATATACTGGCTTGGATATTTGTTCGATAACTACTTTGAACTGCAAAGTATGTAGGATTTGAGTGAAATTAAGTCTCTTGCAAGGTGCCTTGAAATGAAACGCTGCAAACTGGTGTTATGCAGATTCACTGAATTTAATCGAATACAAGACTCGGGGTGAAAATATCGAACCCGGCCGTTTGCTTTAAGGTTTGATGATTGTTTGCAGTTTCATGGGTTATTGCTGTTTCGTTGTGTCGTGTAAAGCACTCGCTTTGAACAGCACCAATTTTAATATGAAGTAAACACAAAGTCCTCAGTGTGATAGAAGTGCAAGGATGTGTGTGAGTGTGTATGAGGGAGTATTTTTGTTTCATGCAACCTTGAAGTGATGCTGTTTGAGAGGAATGTGGTGATTCAGCCAAAGAAACACGTAGGAGGAATGAGACATGGAGGTCTACGAGGTAATGGAGGTGAGGAGACATGGGAAGGAGACTAGGAGAGGGAACGGAGCAAGTCAAGGAAAGGACAACATGGATAAAAACAGGAGCCTATGTTTATAAATCCGTCTATCTGTCCTCTCTAGATTAACACCCAGCCTCACGGGGCTCTGATGGCCCACTTCCTGTTTCAGGACAGCCAATAGGAGCCCGGCGTTCCGACCCTCCTGAACTGAGCGCTATCTGATAACGGCGGCGGCGGCCCGAGGGAGTAGAGGGAGAGCGGAGCCACTCCGCCTGTTTGGGGTCTGAATCATCCACAAACCTGTAGGTTTCTCCGTCGGCAACACGCCCCGGAGCCGGGACGCTAACAGAGACAACAGCGCCCTGCTGAGGTGGCGACAACCACTACACACACACAGTAACAACCTCCAAATTAGGCTGGAACAAGCTGGAGTAAAGTGTCCGTATTTATAGGAATGCTTGTGGGTACAGAGTGACATGCGGTGCTGCAGCGGCCGTGCTTTGGAGACGTTTTCATTACAGTTACTCACACTTTCACAATCAGTCTAAAGCCGTTTTTCTATGGCCTTTTCAGTCTGGTGCAACATAGATGAAAAAGAGAGAGGCCTAAAAACGAAAGCTGCAATAATGCAGAAGTCTCAGTTGCAATGGATTTTTGCTTCAGTTTCTTCTGTAAATATCTTAGTGCACTTGAAATAAGACAGAACTAACTTGCAAGCAACAAGTTACATGTAAGTTAATCATGTCGTGTTTTAAGTGTCCTAAAATATTTGCACTAGTTGTGTTCTATTTTTAACACAATCTATTATATCTACGGTCAACAGGTGGCAGTAATGAGCTACCTAATGCTGTGATCTGCAAGTGGAGCAGTAGAAGAAGAAATCAGACAATTGTTAGCATGGCGACAAAAACAGATTTGCCCTCAGCAAGATGGCGGAACACAAAAACGTCCAAAAAACTTGAACATCTGAGGCAAAAACATGTCGGATTTGAAGCGGGAGAGGAAGAACCAGCGCGATAATAACCTATTAAGAGAAAAAAGGTGGTAAATCCTGTTAATGTATTACGTCAATATTAATTTAGAGTTGCAGGTGTGTGCGCAGCTTTGTTTGTACTTATATCATCATTTTTTGTTTCTCCTGCAGAAAAAAAAGCAACAATAAAGGAACACATGTGGAACAAGACGCTCACCCCCAGCAATGTCTACCACTTTCTAACTCTGTTCTAAACATGCTGGTAGAGACACAAGTTCAGATTATTAGGAACAAGAATGTCCAACTAAGTCAGCCTCCTGCTGAACATTCAAAATAAAGATCCAATAAAATATGAGCATAATAAGGGCTGAGATTATTGGTAATATTCTGAACACGCAATAAGTTGTATAGAATTGTAACAAATTTTGTATTTTATGCCTAAAAATTAGGACATTTTTTACGCTGTTGAGCTCATTTATTCCTTTAAACAAAGTTATTGAACGGGAAACGGGAAACAAGAAAATTTGTTTTTATTAGCTCATATGGGAAAGTAAAGGCTAAATGTAATTAATAATAAAAAGCGATTAATTGATTATGAACAACCAGAAACCAACTTCCGTAGCTGGAGAGTAGCTTGTTCATGTTTGTTACAAAAATCAAGGCCAGATCTTTGGCGAATAAATTAACCCACAGATACTTCAGCTGATCACCAGCACAGGAGATACTAAAATAAAACCATCTGCATGGTTTCCTCAATGTGAGATATAACGAGTTTTAACACAGTTCATGATGTTGAATGTCTTTGGCAGTAGAAACAGGCGCCATCTGTTCGCTCCCAGGAACCGTATTGGATCGGTGGATATATTGATCATACCCCAATCTAAAGAAATCCACTATGGCAATGGTTACAAAGCCATATTTATGGGAGAACCTCAGAGATAATGTTTATTCACAAACAACGAACACATGGAACGGTGGAGAACCTTCCCAGGAGAGTCCAGCCTAAACAAATTACTCCGAGAGCTCGTCAATAACCCATTCCTGACATCCAGAACAATGTCTACAGCTCTGCTGGCCTCCCTGCCTTAGTTCAGGTCAGAGGTCATCATTCAACAACCAGAAAGAACAAGGTCAGAACTTCACAGTAAAAGACTCAGTACCAACTATCAGTGCCCAGTGTAAGGAAAGCAGTTATTAGATTTAGGGCACACCTTTTTTATTTTTTTAATGGGGTTAGGTTGGTCTTAAAGCCTGATTAAAATCTTCAAAGAACTAAATCCAATACATGTGTGATAGTTTTTAAAGCATTTGTCGGATTTTTTCCAACTATTACGTCATTGATGTGAGACGTGCGCCATAATTGTACACCAGAAGAAGTCAGACGTAACAAATCTGGACGTGAACGACGTCCGAAGCAAGCAGTGCCGAGTTTAGCTTTCTTGTTTTTGTCAGCTTCCTTCATCTTGTTCTGATCTCCCATTGCTGAAAAACTTTTAGCATCCATCCACACACGTTTTCTTTGCTTTGGGGCTTAAACTGTTCTTGCAGAAGTCTATTTTTAAACCCCTAGTCATCTCTCCCAGAAACAGATTTAATCCATCATCTTCCTCAGCTCATAAACAAACCAAGTTAAATAAGGACCGATTCCTACAGGAAACAGTTGGTTTCCCTGTTCATCACCTTGACCTCTCACGTAGAAACGGGAAGCAGGCCCTTAAATCACACGGAAAAAGGAAGCGCAGCCAGGAAAACCCAGCAACACTTCCTGTTCCCTGTTTAACCTTCAGGGTCCCTGGCAGAGACAGAAACGGATTTATCAGTGTTTAAAGGAAGACGTTCCCGTTTCCTCGTTCCTGCTTACGTGGAGGAAACGAGCAACGATGAAAAGCCTCGACGGCTCAACGCGGCAGCATCTACTGGTACACACTGGTGGGCGCACAAACTACCGCAGTCTGAATGAAAACCAGAGCCATCTCTTACCCGTTTTTGATGCGTAGCTGGACCGCCGAGCATGGCCGACTGTGATTGGACGATGGGGTCTCCTGTTGTGGCAGCGGCGGGGATTGAAGACGAGGAGTAGGAGGAGGCGTGGGAAGGCGGAGAGCGGCCACGGAGCTCGGCGTCGTGAACTCCTCCATGTATCCGGGATTGAACTCCCTGCAGGTGGGGAGACAGACCAGAAGCAGGAAATGAATTTAAATTATTCCAAAGAGAGAATTTACAGGAGTTTGCTGTGAAGAACACAGTTCTAGTTAAAGCAAACCTCTTTAGGCCAAGGGGATTTCAGTTTTCCACCCTAGGTTAGTTAGCAAGGCGACCGTCACTCAACCATTCTGTTTTAAATTGATAAGGATATAAATGCAAAAGTGTTGAATTCTGCATTATTTTACACTCAAATCAAATCAAATCAAAAATACTTTATCTATCCCAAAGGGAATTAAATGTTGTTGGAGTATCTTCTGTAGCGTTCTGTTGGTTTTGGCCCAATTTCAAATAAATCTGATTGTTGCCAGCTCCATATGTGGTACTAAATCCAAAATCACATTTTATCCAACCCTTACATGCCACAATTGTACAGCAGAATAAAGCCAGACGTGGTAAATCTGGTCATTAACAATGTCTGAAGCAAGCAGTGCTGAGTTTAGCTTTCTTTTTTCTCAGCGTCCTTCATTTTGTTCTGCATCTCAATCATGCATGGAATATGATTTTCGGTGGAATGAAGAACAATCAGGTTTCTTTGGTGCTTTGATGAGAACTTTTTCTACTGCTGCCAGTTTATTGCAGCGGAGCATAAAATCAGCATCTCCAAATTAGGATTTGTGTCGCCTGGTCGATTCCTTCAAAAACCAGTAGATGGAAACTCATCTTATTCGCTCAAAATACACAACAGTAGTTGGATGGAAAGACAAGCCAGTTTGATGTCAAGTTCAAGTCAGACTAGATCAACCAAAATTATTATAGACAACGGTTTATAGCCAAGCTCTGAATCTATTTTTCAAACCCAAACGAAAGAAAAGTTATTCCCTGAATGTCTTTCTGTTCCACCTTTGGGTTTGATGTTATTTCAACATTTATAACTTAAATGTTCTGCCCTGATTTATTCATTTTTTGTTCCTGAGTGAACGTTGCTCATCTAAAACCACCAGAGTAAAATCTTGCTTCGTTCTGGTCAGGCAGGTTCAACTGTTCATCACAAAGGGCCTACATAGGTGAAAGCTCAGCTGTGGTGTTGTCAACTGTAAACAGGGTCAGAGTTTTACGTTCAGAATGATCTCCAAGCTGATTTAGACGTCTCGTCCTTTTGTAGGTTGAACAAAGACAATGACTCAGTTTTACTCAGTTGCTGATTAGATTATATCACCAGCCAGACAACAGATAGAGACTGAGAGGAGCGAAACTCCTATTAGTTTTTACAATAATCTTAAACATTTAAGCATAATTATTTGTGAATTTTAAACCTAAATTTTGTAAAATTCATATGTATTCTCCAATGTATCAGTGAAACGGTGCAGTTATTTTGAGCTCTCAGAAGCCTGTTTTTGTACTCCAGGTAAACTGGTGTCAACTGTAGCGTTGCAAAACAAAAACAAGATGCAGTGGAGGGTGGCAGGGGGATATTTTGTTTACTGACAATGTTGTGTCAGAAATATTCATTGCATAAATTAGATTTGCAGAGTTGTACATATAAATTTTCTTCTAAGAAAACCACACTTTTATCCTCTTAAACATCCATGTTTGGAGTTTATTTACATTTTGATACATTTACATTTTTAATAATTGTGCATAAAACACATTTTTACAAGAAATTAAATATGAAAAATATATAACTGCCACCATATCTACTTAAGACAGAGTTTTAACAGCTTGCTTAGGAGTATACACGTGAATGTTTACACAAGATCAAGAAGAAAACTAGCAATTACTTTTAAGAAGTACTTTGATTCAACTATGAAATAAACATGAATATCATCAGCAAAGAGTGATAAACTTACAAAGGGCAAAAAACATCGGAAAGACGTACAATGGGTTTCAAAAATGATTAATTTGTGAATTTCAATTTAGGAAAACACATCGTAGTGCGCACTTTCTTTCTACCATAGGTATCCCTACAGTCTACCCTTAATGTGTACGACAGTTTTAAAAGCCATGATAAACAAAGATCACAATAGCAGCAAGCCGTGATCAGTTTAAGACAGGAAATACGACAGCAGCTTTTCAAGTTTTCAATTTTAACTTTACCAGTCATACAGTTGTTAAAGTCAAAACAGTTTCTCTTCCGCACCCAGTACAGTCATACCTACCCGAATTGTTCAAAGCCTAATAAACACAACAATCATACCACAATGTTACACAAAAAAAGCCACACACCCCCGGGCTTATGTAGTTAACAGTGGACATTCCACTGCTGAAGAGGTCGCCCGCCGACACCATAACCCTAATTTGCGGCACACAAACGCACAGACAGGTGCACAGATAAAAGGCAGCTAAAGTGAAACCAGTCGAGCTGGTCCCAGGAATGTTCGGTAGCCACAAACACCTTGAAATTAGCAGAGCAGGAGGGGCCGAGTGTCACATTAAACTTTCCATCTCATTACACACAAACACACTGCTCCCTTTAAAGCCTTTCACTCATGTCCCTGAGTTTAACAGCTACAGTTTAGTACAAACCGAACATAAAAAGTATAAACATTCCTGTTAAAAAGCCAGGACTTTAAAGGGTTAAAAAGAGTTTTGTAAGTCTAAACTTTTTACAGATTTCTCGAAGGTAAAAAGACTTAAACAGTAGATAAAACTTTCTAAAACTCAGTTGCATCTTCAGGCTATATGTGTATGAAGCTTTTATGCTGTTTCAACATTTGGTCTTCTTGAATTCAAATCCGCCATCAGGTAAAGAGAATCTGAACTATTGACTTAATTAACTGTATTCACAACTGCCATATGACCTCCTGTCACTCAATCCTGTAGCTTTGTCCGTGAGTAGCCGTAGCAATTAGTCGCAAAGTGAAACGTCCCTTAGGTGAAGTTATGGAACCCTGTTAACCTCAGACAACATTTCGGGGCTTCTCATTTCGAATGCGCTGAGTTTAGAGGGATTAGATGAAGCGTTTAGAGGGCAGAATACAATTTACTCCATTTCAAAAACATCTGGAATAATATGTACAAGATGGAAAGTCATGCAGCCGAGCATGATGATTGACGGTAAATATTGTGACTATCAAATATTGGTGCAGTAAATAAGCCCTTTTTGTATACTTAATGGTTAAATCATAGATTCATGTTTAGGTTAGGTTAGTTTAGGTAATATAGGTTAGGTTAGTTTCTTTTTAAAGTAATATCTTTAAAAAGAATCCAGTACAGATATATATACACACTATGAAACATGTAATCAAAGCATAGTTAAGATTTTCCCAAGGTCGTTTATGTTTAATATCAATTACATGTCCGCTTTTGTGTGTCCGACAGCTTTTTAATGTGCAACCAATTTGACTTTGTGCATCTCAGCATGCTTAATCTGGAAGTGAAAGACTTGGGCTTTAACGTCAATTTCTCAGGACGTTTCCAAGAAATCAGTTTATGGACCTGGCGTATAGCAAATTTTCTAAGGAAAATCAAGTTTCATTATATGTTAAAGTTTAGCTCTGGCTTAGTTACACTTCCATGTGTTCATGGCATCAAGTAAGTTCAACCTCTGCTACTCTAGCAGAGGCCTTTCAAAGGTTCCCTCCATGGCTCTTCCTTGGACTGCACTCCTCTGTACTGAGATCTTAGATGTTGTACTTGGAATTTGCTTAAATTGTCCCAATTTCACCATTACTCCAAGTGCACCAATGAACAGAAACCCATAAGCACTTGACTCTTTACAACTTCTCTAGTTTCTCCTTTAAGGCCTCTAGATTTTCATGTTCATTTTTCTTGATGTTATTACTTGAAATTGCAGAAATTGAAACAGTTGTTGGTTTTTCAATTATCGTTTCCAATGGCCCTTCTCTAGCACACTGCATCGCATCCTGAACAGTCATTCCAACTCTCGCAACATTCTTGGCTTTCTTTCACAGTGAGACATGGTTAAACAACTCGCTAAATAAAAACTCTACAAGGAGTCGATCAAGAGGCTAACAGCAATAATGTAGGAGCTTTCTGGTTAGGACTAGCATTATTGTTCATGTATGCATACCCCAACTTGCTTACTGCTTACGTATTTATAAAAAATTGTACGTTTAACAAAATTCCAAATAATTTTTAGGAAACTCAATGATTCACAGATGTTTTCCCCCATAGAATAAATCTAAAATACAGGAACAAAATTGCCATTTGGGAGGCCGAAACCCTTAGGGTTGGAGAGTACCATTCCACCAGGGACAATTGCAATAACGGCAATAACCTTATTTTTCTTATGTCTCATCTGTGTAGTAGGGTTGACTCCCCAAAATACTTGTGGGACGATGCAACCAAAGTTAATCTTTGGGCTGTAATTGCAAAATATATATTTGCCTTAAAACACAGTGAAACATGGAGGTGGTGCCACTATTATGTGAGGTTACTATTATTGAGTTGGAATTGAGGTTTTTGTCACATGGCAGGAATTTGGGATGTTAGGTTTGGTCTAAAACCTTCAGTTGTCTGCAAGAACATTAGGGTTCAGAGGGATTGAAGTTGGCTAAACTAATACCTTGATGTACTCTTCAAAAACATGCATGTGTTAGGGTGATCTTAATTTAATAAAAACTAAATTCACAGTGAAGCATGGTGGCAGCTTTATCATGCTAGTGGGTGTTTTTCTTAGCCAAAGTAGAGGTAAAAAGTTACAGTTCCAAACATTTGTCAATAGTGGGAAAAAACTTTCAGGCTTGTGCTTGGACAATTATCTATCGGCATCCAAATAGATCACAGATTTGCTTTACCAGTAGATTAATTTTAGTGGATTAGCACTACCAGAACCCACACCTACTAGGATAACCTGAATAGGTCAGTGGACAAAGAAAGCAAGTTGTTAGAATAAGGCAAACAGAAGTTTTCAAGGTGCCCAGAATAAAGCTGAAACACATCGGGCTCAAATCTTATACTGACAATGCAAAATACTTTCAGTGGACTTAATGGAGGTCTCATTTATTCTTCGGGTATCCATGAAGCCACCAAACTATGTTAAACACACACAGACAGAGGGGTTGCCCCGGGGATGAACGTGGTTTGTCCCCGCAATGACTTCTCTCTCTTCTGTTTTGGACAGAGAAACTCAAACATTCATTCAGGTCGATTACGTCAACCGTCAACAATAGAGCACAAAGAGACAGAGTCAGTAGAGATGAATGGAAGACAACAATGAGACGGATATGAAAAGGGGAAAGCTTACCAATACACAACTGTCAGTAAAACCTGTGAGAGGTCATCCAGAAATTACAATCCCCTTTACAATATTTCTCAGTCTAAAGTCTTGATCCGGATTTCCTCCAGAAATCTCTTAATTGACAGTTGTCCAGACTTTCTTTAAACCTTTCAAACCAATTTCATACCAGCAGCTGTTCATTTTTAAACTTCTATTTTCTTAAATCAATTATTTTAAATGACAAACAAATACAACCTTAGTTAACTTCAGTTCTTGTGGAGTAAAAGAGGACATGTGTTTCTTGAATTTCCATTTTGCAGTCACTCTGAATGGCACAAACATTAAACAAACCAACCGACTAATGAGAAGCAAACCAGCAGATACACAAAGAGAACAATGACTAGATCCTAAAGAAGTACCATCATTACACATTTATACAATCTTGAGCTGTCATTCCAACAAACAGGGAAAACAGACTAAAGAGTAACCAAGTTCTACATCGCTCAGCTGCATGTATATGATTCAGATCTCTACCAGACAAAGTGGTTAAAGTAATCTTACTAAAAACTTCCACAAGATATATATGTCAATACACAACAACCTATGGAAATAAAGTCCTATGGGAAGGACAAGACAAAATACTGCCCAAAAGACCCCTTATGAAGAATTAAATATATGGAGCCAGAGGACAGGCCATGTAACTTAGACGGATGCCAGAAAATGCTACCAAAAACAGCTGCTGCCCTAACGTTGCTCATGACTACAGTTAGAATTGGAACTCTAATATACAGCGAAAGGAAAAGGACCCAAGATTATATTGAGGAAAAAGTAGAGTTTGAGCAGGCAATTTAAGGAATCTGAAAGAACTTCCACAGAAACGTGTAGCAAAGAGTGGGGTTTACAAAGTCACTACAGCAACGAGTGGACTATACTAGCAACCATCCGGGAAAAAGATTATTCCTGTCTTACCATCACAAAAATAAAAGTTCAAATGTATAAACTCTCCTTGGACTTGAACAGCAATTCTGTGCTTTTGCCTTATGATAAGAACTTTTGAGTAAGCTTAGACTCAAGGTCCTCATGTGACACACAGGATAAATGCATGACAAAGCTCATTATGGCGACTGTGAGGTGGTATGGTGGAGGATCTATGATGCTGGGGGCCGGATGTTCGTTGAAAGCCAAAGAAACCTTGGTAGAGTGCATGGTATCTAATGGCTTCCTTTCCCTCACCATTCCAATATCAATAAAAGTGAAAGTGTGTCCTTGGAGACAAGATGACAGATAACTAACATCTAACTGATAAATTTACATATTTGTTTGGTTAAAGTTATCTGGAAATGTGCCTTTAATTCAGACATTTAGTTATTTTTGTTTAAGACTTTTTAATCTTTCAAAGAACATTTCCCACGTAAAAAAGCACACTAGAACAACAAAGCTTATACATATCCTTGGTACAAAGTGCCTGAATGGAAACCAAACGTTTTCTACCACAATTAATTTACTGGGCCTCAGGATGGGCTAATAAATTACAGCCTCAAGCAGGAATGCAACCAGGCAGCAGATTACAACTCTCAGGTCTGACAAGCTACACCAAAAACTACAAAAACCAGAAGGTTTCCCATTTCCTGAGTTTCACGTTTCTCCTTTGTGTTTTCGCTTATTGTAAGTTAGATTCTTCACGTGTAACATTACTCCAGGAAAGAGGAGAAAGGCAGCTTGGTTGGGATTAGGAAACAAACAGGCAAAGGTAAAACAGCTGCAAGACGTAAGGCGGAGGATTATTTTCAGTCCAGCATTCACTAAACTATACACGACTTAAATGGAGCATTGAAACGGACAAAACCAGCATGGTTTAATCTTTGGTTCAGTTCTCTAATATACAAGCATTCAGGTTTTTTTCACCAACTCCCAAAGATATAAAATGTATTTTTGTTGTTGAATTTGCTCATCAGGTTTGGATGTGGATCGTAAAATTGAATGTATGAATTTGGTTAATATAAGATTACAAGTGGGGAGCTTCAATTTTAACATCGGATCAGGCTGGTTTAAAAAAAGTATTTTACACTTAGATAAATAAAATAATTGGAAAATGATTTTTTGTAACTTATTAAGGTTTATCGGTCTAACATTACAATTTGTTAGATTAATCATTTAGATAAAATGTAAGACAGAAGAGAAGTAACTTTCTAAGTCGTGACCTTTGATTCAGTATGAGACGATAATATTTCTCAACTCTTCTGATTTATTTATGGTTTTAATTTATCAGTGTCGGTGTGATAGTGAAGCGCTTTGATCAGGTAGTTGGTTCTGATGTGCTACTAAAATCAATCTCTTGTTTTTGGTGCTTTATTCATTCAATAGGGTGTTTGAACTAAGATAATCCATTAAATAGTGAGAAGTTAATCCAAACCACCATCAAACATTTATAATATATTACAAAATAAAGAGTAAAATTTGATTAAAAAACTAATAAAAAAAGCTAAGGGGAAAAAAGAAAACAGGATCTTGCATTAAATGAGATAAATGCATTTAAGGAAAATCCCCTTTCACATGTTTGTTTATCATTTAAAAATGTTAAACAACTTAAAATGAGGAAATAATTATGTTTATAATTTGCTCAAATAAATTCTTTTAAGGATATTTGTAATAAATAATAAGAAGCTAAAAAGTCTGGGAAGCCCTGATCTATTGCAGCAGCAGAGCTTGTATGGAAAGAGAAACTGCTATATATTTACACAGTTTGCATTCCTATGTGGACTTTAATTAACAATGGCGTAAAATATCTGTTGCCAAATAAACAAAGAGACACTTAATAACTCCCACGATTTCCCCTAACAGGTTCCAAGTGGTCATAAAAGAGAACCAAGATACTTTACAACATTTAGCCCAGAATGGAAACTAAATGATCGTTTGTTATATTTTGAGAGTTAAGTCAACAGTTTAGCATCTGTCTCCATACTAATAAAGACTCAACGTTCATTACAAGTCATAGTAAAATACGGAAAGAGACTAAAAAACACAGGGACACAGAGCAGAGGTCAGAGACTTCAGAAGATAATCTAAACTAAAGCAAGACAGTTAAACCAAACTAAAAGATATCCTTTTACTCAAACGTCCCAAAATGACAACACAAACAAAAATGTACCGAGTAAAGACGCAACAGGAAAAGTCTTTAAAGGCAAACTTACACCCAAATATAATGATTTTAACATGTCTTACTGCATTTAGCTGCATAGATTGAAGCTTTTAACAATAATTTTTTAGAGGTGGAGTCTTTCAAACTCAGTTTTAAACTTTCAAACTCTGATTTAAAAAAACAAACAAATGCAAACAACATGCAGTTTGCTGTGACGTTTCTGAGTTTTAGGATGAAAAAAAAGATAAAACAAGATATTTGTTGGTGATATATGTCGAGAATTGAACAATATTTTTTTTTTAAACAAAGCACATTGATTGCAACTTAATGAAAGCAAGTTTTAAAACATGAATTTTGGTAATTATGTGAGAACTCTAAGTATTATTTACGAGAACGGTGCATTTTTTAAAATTTCTACATTTGTGATTCTTTACAATTGTTAAAATAACAACAATTAACAATAGGCATTGTGAAAGGTCCAAAGAGCCGAGGGGGCAACAGGTTGTTCATGTTTATAACCATAACCTCAATCACAAGAAGAACATAGACGTCCACCCGCAGCGTCCATGTTAACGTCAGTAACGACGGACGCCGCCGTCTGTGGATGGATGTTAAAGTCGTTGAGTGACGGGAGCCGACCATATCGTCCCAAAATCAGAACAGGACAAAGGAAGCTGAGAAAAAAGAAACCTAAACTCGGCACTGCTTGCTTCGGACATTGTTTACGTCCAGATTTGCCATGTCCGTCTTCTTCTGCTGCACAATTATGACTCAGATAAAAAGCAACGTAACTGTTCAGACTGCAGACACTTTGAAATCTATCAGCTTAATAGCCGGTGTGAAAAAAAAAGATACGGGTCCCATTTGCCGGCTGTTTGAACGTACCCACGGTAAACTGCAAACAGAACTTATCGTCTCCTTTCTGTTTAGATGGATGTTTGTGTTTTTCCTGGTCTCCATCGTTTCTCCGTTTGCAGACCTCTGGGTCAGAGCAAAGCGGGCTGAACTGAAATCCGATTTTCATTAGTAAAATTCATCACATAAAATCCTGACTAAACACACAGAGGTTTGTTTAAAAGTTGAGTGTGAGGCGAGGCATCAGCTACCCTGATTTATCATATTTTCCCTTCAAAACAGAAGCAGGAATCGGAAATCTAATAATTTCAGCGCTCCAAACAAACCGCTGTAGGTCTATCGAGGTTTTACACTCCAGACTCAACCTCAACAAGTCTGAATAAGGAAAACACTGTCCTTAAGATCTCACCGTATTTCAGAGAAGCTGGAAATGAATTACATCCTGATGAGTGACGATTTAAAATCAATCTGTGAAAGTTTAGCGAGTCAAAAACAACCAGAAAACTCAAGGGAAAATCAAACTTACGGCTCCGACAGACAAACTCTGGCGCAGCTTCCTCTGTTTCAAAGTCAGAGGTTTGGAGCTGCTGCTTTTTGTTTCTCAACCAATCACCAATCGTCCATCTATCCGTCTCTAAATGGATGGACGGACAGGTGAGGCGAGTGAGACAGCGTCTGGAGGGAGTGTTTGCAGACGACGTCGCCCACACACCTTTTGTGTTTCTGACAGCGAGGATGGAGGAGAAAAATGAACATGCAAAGCTAACAATGCAAGCAGCTCACACCTGCTAAGATCACACACACAACTGTAAGACGGCAAATAAGCACAGACTTTGGTTCTTTGAGGTATGGATTTAGCTCGTCTTTATGACCTTTCCGGGAGATTGTTGCTCTGCAGCTGATCGAGGAACGCCCAGAGGCGTAAAGATTACAGACAAGGTGAAAGTGGAACTAACAAAAACTCTCACTGGATTGTAAAGCTGAACAAGGGAAGAAATACACGGTTAAATGCCAAGGGCAGCTAATGAACCATTGAAACACATTGGATCTGTTCTAATTTTAACTGTTGTGTTTGAGATTGCCGCAGTTTTCAGCTTCATTGTTCTGTTAAAGACCCAGACTTCTAGAGAGATGAACCCAAACCATCACATCTGTTCTGTCTATCATGGTCAAACATCCCTGCAAACTAAAGTCTCGCAGCCATACTGGTTCAGCACTTCTCTAGTCGTCATTAAATGAGTTTTAACCATTAACAAGCTAATGCTAACAATGCTAATGCTGACAGTGCGCTGCAAGCTCTGACTTAAGGGTCATTTTGTCTTTAGTCCTGGAAAGATTTTAAACTGACCCAACCATGTTCCACCTTTATAGAAGGCTGAACTTCAACTGACCTTAAAAGTCAATCAACGGTTGCTTTTCTAAGGTTTTTGCTGATGCCGTTCTGCCATGACACCGTTTAAAAAAAAACAGACCAGTAAACCGCCAAAACTGTTTTATAGAAGCGTTCAAACTAATGATGATGACTTCATATAATTTACTGGATCAGAATCACTTGGCTACTGCTTTCCCTTCAAATCCTGCGAGGGAACAAGGGTGTTTTTCTTAAGATTGTCCCTACATCCTTATACCCTTTTCACATAGCAAGGAAAAGTGGTTCCAAGAAGATATTTCTTTGAAAACAGCTGTAGTGGATAAAATGCAAACATGATGCAGCCGAAGTCCAAAATAAAACTTTGAGGGACTTTGAGAGACCCTCCATCCATCCATCCATCCATAGTCCTCCGCTTATCCGGAATCGGGTCGCGGGGGCAACAGCCTAAGCAGGGAGACCCAGATTTTCCTCTCACCTGCCACTCAGCTCATCCAGGGGAATCCCAAGGTGTTCCCAGGCCAGCCGAGAAACATAGTGGCTCCAGGAGGCATCCTAACCAGATGCCCGAGCCACCTCAACTGGCTCCTCTCGATGTGGAGAAGCAGCGGCTCTACTTTGAGTCCATCCCGGATGGCCGAGCTCCTCACCCTATCTCTAAAGGAGAGCCCAGACACCCTGCGGAGGAAACACATTTCCGCCGCTTGTATCCGGGATCTCGTTCTTTCGGTCATGATCCAAAGTTCATGACCATAGACGAGGGTAGGAACGTAGATCGAGAGCTTTGCTTTTTGGCTCAGCTCTCTCTTCACCACGATGGACCGGTACAGCGCCAACATCACTGCAGATGCCACACCAATCCGCCTATCGATCTCCCGCTCCATTTTCCCCCCATTTATGAACAAGACCCCAAGATACTTAAACTCCTCCACTTGAGGCAGAACCGGAGAAGGAACTCTATCCATTTTCCGGCTCAAGACCATGGCCTCTGACTTGGAGGCACTGATTCTCATCCCGGCCGCGTCACTCTTTCGGCTGCAAACCGTTCCAGCGAGAGCTGCAGAAGCCAAAAGGACCACATCATCTGCAAAAAGCAGATCCCCTCAACACCTTGGCTACGCCTAGAAACTCTATTCATAAAACATATGAACAGAATCGGTAACAAAGGGCAGCTTTGGCGGAGTCCAACTCTCACCGGAAACGAGCTCGACTTACTGCCGGCAATGCGGACTAAGCTCTGGCACCGGTCATACGGGGACCTAACAGCCCCAACATCCTAATGTCCTGTTCCCAAAGCAAGGAAAAGTGGTTCAAAGAAAATCTAACTTTGAAAACAGCTTGGTACACTGGATAAAATGCAAACATGATGCAGCCAAAGTCCAAAATAAAACTTTGAGGGACCTTGAGAGACCCTGAAGAACAAAAATGCAGACAAAGCAAACAACAAATAAGAATAAAATTAGTTACTAGACTGAAAATGGGTTTTAAAACACTAAGAAATCAAAAGGAAAAAATAAACCTTGAATTTGGTCTTGTGTAAAACACACAACTGTAAGCTGCAGAGCATCAGTTAAATTGATCAGCCGCTGCTGGTTGCCGCGTTCCCTCTGAAATGAGTCATTAAAAACTGATTCCTCTGACAATAAGCAGGCTGTGAAGAAAAAAAAATAAATAAAAAAAATAACACAAGTCAATGTCCAAAGAAACACTTGAAAACACACTTAAAGAGCGCGAAGATTACCAGACAGACTAAGAGCTTGGTAGGGAACCAGGAAGACATGAGAATGGCAACAAGGGTTTTGGAAACATCAGACATTTGGCAATAAAAAATGAAACAACCCTGTTAATAAACAAGCTAGTCTGAATGGTTTTCAGCGACGGTGAGTTTCGTTGTCCCTTTAGTCAGAGGCGAGCAGTGAGAAAGTGGATGAGCTCAGCAGGCCAGCTTGTTGCACATCTCAGAACAACCCAGGTCCAGTAATCAGACAAAAATGGACACGGCTACAAACCTGCGTCCGGCTGACATTTTTCTGTTCCTCATCAGATCCCTCCAAGAAGCGGGTCAGACCCAAACGCCGCCGCTCTCCGGCCGGCTGAACGGTTCTACAGGCAGGACGCCTTACCACAGTGCAGGTGTGTAATGCACCTGTCGTCCTCTCTGTGTGTGTTTACTTGTTTTTTCCTACACTGTGGGGACAGTTTTCTGAAAAAATACTATCCTTATTGGGACAAGTGCCCCTCGTGGGGACCAGGCCTCCGTAGGAAGAAATGCTGTTTCTGGTTCAGAGGTCAAGTGTATGATTACGGTGTGACCGGACTAGGCATGAACTGGTGATGATTAGGCTCAGGGTATAGAAACTCATGACAAAAGACGTCAATGGAAAGTCTCCACAAGGATAGAGCAACCTAACGTGTGTGTGTGTGTGTGTGTGTGTGTGTGTGTGTGTGTGTGTGTGTGTGTGTGTGTGTGTGTGCGTAGGTCTAAAGTCTAAAGTCCTGCCCTGCTGCTTCGCCTCCTGCATGTCTTCCAGGTAAGAGTATCAGTAGCAGCAGCTGCCGTGCTCCGTCACACCCCAAACCCAAATACTGTCCATGCTGAGCAGCTGCTAACGCATCGAGCTAAAGAGTTAAAGACGTTGTGCGACACGGCGAACGCTCTGGCTGCCAAACGGGAAGGGTTACAATCATCTTTTACTGGACCAGCCCCCTTTCCAATCGTTAAAGATTCAAAACCACAAAAATGTTCAACCGACTCACTTCAACAACAAAATATTACAAAGTACTTTTGTTTAACGTCTATTGCACACATCTACGTACGCTTGAAATAATACAAAACTAATCTACAAGTAACTTTTCACAAAGGTAGAAGAGCTTCTCTTCAGGGAATAATACTTTTTGAAAAAAGTAATAGTTCTACTGGTATGTATACAAGATTTTTCTGCTTGTAAGTGAAATAATCTGTAAGATTTTGGCAAACCCCTGATAGAAATGTAACTTTATTTAACTTATTTTAAAAAAATTTTTTCAAAGATGTCATCCATTCTACTTTAATAAACTATAATTTGTTTCACTGGAGAAAACTAATCTTTGGGATGTTTTCTAGCTTGTTTATGTCTCGAGGCTTCACCCATTTCCCGTCCTTCTGGATCCACATTCAGGAGACAGAATTATTTCATAAAGTCATGGGAGGAGCTTCTGTGACCTTTCTGACGGGAAATTCCCACATAGGCTGGTTTAATTCCATTAATCATTAATGCTGGCATGTCTGGAAGCTGCCAAGAACACGGTCTCAAAATAAAAAGGAGGAACTTGCTCTAATTTTGGCTGCATTCTATCAAAATCCAGGAAATAAGACTCTTCTTTCTATCCACAACGTTCACCATTTCATGGACGGTCAAACGAAACGGGACTCCACGTTTATTCCCCCGAAAAAGCATTTCTGATGTCTGTACCTGCGCACGGCGAGCTTCAGCGTCTTGAACGACCCTTTGATCAGAGCGACGGCCTCCTGCCGGTACCCACTCAGCTCCACATCATTAATGATGATGAGCTCGTCCCCGACCTGCAGAGGTTCATCCAGATGAGTCGCCTTTCCGCCTTCTTCTACCTGTAGACACAAATGCATCCCAGATTTACCAAGACATGCTGCCTGATATGTCACTAATTAAATCAGTCAGGACTTTCCGTTTCTTGAACGCTCTCACAGCTGTATGTAGTATGTCCCGATCCTGTCATCACACATACACAGATATACAACTCATTAAACCAACCGTACTGGATTTTGGCTCTTGTCTCACTCTGACGTTTCAGGTTATCCAGATCTATCTCTATAGATCTGTTGCCATAGACTGATGCTGCTGGAGGACAATCTGACCACTTCTCACTCTGATACTTTCTTCTACTCTCCCATCTGCTTTCGTTACAGTTATTTTAAGCATAACTTTCTGTTTTGTCTCTGTGTTTTCCTCTCCATACAAGCTACGTCTGGCCTGGGGGTTCTGTTAGCTGAGGCAGCTTCCTGGAGGAGAACATCGGCTACATCTGGTTCTGCCGGAGATTTCCTCCTGTTAAAGAGGAGATTCTCCTCTCTACTGTCGCTACATGCATGCTTAGTATGAGGGATTGCTGTAAAGTCAACGAAACAAGCTAGCGTCTTGGTGTTCTGATCCAGGAAGAGTGAATGATGCAACTCAATATCTCGATGCAATCTGCAGGGTTTCCTTAGATTGGAAAATGAATTGGAATGAAAATACTTTTTATTGCAAAGTGCCTTGATACGTCGCATGTTGTAAATTGGCGCTATATAATAGAAATACAACTATAAATATTCATAATCTTCTACAACTGGAAATGTGATGTCATTCTGAAAGAAAAGCTATTTTGTTTTGCATATTTGAGTTTTAAAATGAAGAAAACCATAAAACCTTTGCAGAGGATGAATTACGCATCTTCTGAGAGACTGATTTTTTAATCATATTTAAAAATCAGTCTCTCAAAAGATGCAAGATAAGCTTCCAAACTAATCAGGAAAAAAAATTGTGGAAGTTCAAGGTAAGTATTTAATTAAAAAACAACAAAACCTAGTTATTGTTATATCTGTTTTAAAACATATTAGCTGCCTGTTTATTAATTTCACCAATTTTTTAAAGAGGCTGCTGCGGCTCCGGAGCCACCGGTAAATGATTGAGATAAATCCAGTATAAACTATAGTAATTCCAGCCAGCTTATATAACGGTTTATGCATCTCCACCATGAGTTCAGGTTGTTTTTATACATCTTTTTCTTTTTTTCCCTGGAACAGAAACACAATCACGGTTTTCCTTTTACTTCATTTTTAACAGCAAGAGAGAAAGAAGGTGAAGGAGATTTTCTCAAGCGCAACTTAAAGGTGGGGTCCGCCGCCACCGTGGCCCCCCTTCTAGCTCCGCCTCTGCTAAGACGCTCATTTGCCAAAGCAGCTAACGCAAAGCTAACGTAGAGTGCGCATGCGTCTCGACAAATAAACCCGATTTCAATTTCAAAACGATTAATCACACAGGCCTAACCACGTGTGTCAAAATTCAGACCTGTAGACCAAATCTGATGCGCCATGACTTTTTAAATAGTTTTATCCTCTTACGTCGTTTATCGAAGACCTGCATCGTAATTCTGCACTGTAAGAAGTCAGACGTGGTGAATCTGAATGCATACGGTTTCATTTTGGCTTTGAAATCCGTCCACCTACACCGCCGTTCATTATTATACCCTAAACATGTCGGTGAGTGGGGTCCAGGATCTTTTCCTTCGCATGTGGGGTAGAAAAAACGTTTTAGTTGAAGTCTGATGCCGGTCGCATTCAGTAAGCAGCATGAACAAAAATAAAATAAAGGAAAAGTAATAAGAAATAACCTGATTTCAGCAAAAAAAATGGTACTCCGGCACCCTGGAGGTGATGGTTATTCTTGGGTTGGTTGTGAATATAAATAATTTCCTTACTTTTTTTAAATTAGTTTTATGTTCGGTCTTCTTTTAGGCATGAGAAAAATTACTATGACACATCTTAGTGTTGTACTCTTGGTTAAACTGATAACAGTCTGTTGAGATCAGATTATGTAGATCCACATGCCTAATTCCTAGAAATTAACTATTGCTCTGAGTTAAGTGTTTGGTTATGCTAATATTATTTTCCAAAGATAAATGTAAGAGTTCATCCAGCTTGCAGTAGCTGCAGTAAATCGTGTGATAACTTCAGGAACCGCTTTTCTGTGACCAACACAGGTATGTGCTCAGAAACATTAAGCCCCGCCCCACTGCGACTCTTTCTAATACGACATCCAAGAATCTCGAGGCGTCTCTGATCCTCCTCTGGATTACAGCGTATGCTGCTTGGGAAGAGAAGCTGGGTGAGTTCTTCATAAAACACAACAAATTCCCTCATATTTAATTATGATTTTAAAAATTATATTAAAATGAAAAATGCAAAGGCTGAAAAACCGTGTGAAGAGAAAATAGACCCAGAACAGGCCGTGAACATGTCTGCACTGTTTGACTTTTAGAAGAATAAATAAACCCAAATAAGGCCGGCAGAACTCGGGGAGACTTCATGTGTTCCTCCGTAACTTTGGTATTCCAGCTGAAATTCATTATCCAGCAGAGGAAAACATCCCAACTGAGAAGCTCAGGCTGTCCCTACCGGGGCTGAGACAACAACACGCCTCCTCTGATCAATAAAAAACCGCATTTAGGAAAGTTCCTCTGAAGGAAAAAAGGAAAACAAGTCTGGAACCCGGAACAAAGAGGCTCAGAGGTCCAGCATCCATCCATACATTCGTTCAAATGGGTCAGCGGATGGATGGATGAATGTTGGGAGAGATGAACAAATAGATAAATCATAGATGGATGGACTTTTGAAGGATGGCTGGATGTTGAATGGATGTATAGTATGGTTGAATATTAGATGGATGGATGTTGGATGGATGGATGGATGATTGAATAAATATTGGGTGTATGGATCGTTTCATGGATGGATGAATGTTGAGTACATGTATGAATGCTGGTTGGATGGATGGTTGGATGTTGTATAGATGGATGTTGGATGGATGGAGGTTGAATGAATGGTTGGATGGATATACAGTATGGTTGAATGTTGGTTGAATTCCTTCAACCATCCGTCCATCCATCCAAAGTTCAACCATCCATCCAATTATTCAACCACACTGTATAATGTTGGGCGGTTGAATGTTGGATGGATGTAACCAGCTGTCTCTCTGTTCAAAATACATCAGAAAACCAGTGAAACTTCCAGACAGCGTTCCTGCTTTCCTTCCTCATCGGAACGCCAAACTTCCCAAAAGCTCCGCATGTGATAATAAAGACCGGGCCGATATCTGAGCAACGAGGCGAGCTGTGCAGAGTTCTGACAGAGAGGAGGATGCCAGGAAATCAGGGCTGCGTTCAAGAGCAGTCAGGGAAACACATTATTCACATTCCTGCCCTATTTCCCCCCCTCCCCCCAGCAGCTGCTCATTTGCATTTTAATAAAATCGGGTCAGGATGAACTGATGAGGCGTCATTTAAAGTTACTCTTATGATTTTATTATCTTAAACTAAGGGTTTCCAAATTCGCTGAGTTGCCTCGGTTTGCCAGCTGCCATATCAGATCTCCCTGAACGAGCAATCAGGAGGACGATGGTTAGATTACTCTGAATGGATCAGGTATGAACACCAAAATAAATCTGTTGAAGCTGAAAGAGTCTGAAAACAGGCACATTAGTCCTTTAATGTGGGATGCAATGACCCGCACTACTCAATATCCAAGATTCCTAGATTTAAAACAATCTTACTAATAAAGTTGCTTGTAACTTAATTTTGTCTTGTTTGAAGAGTACAAAAATATTTGCTATAAAAATATCACCAAATAAGCTTTTTAACCTCAAAAGCAGTTCTCCAGATTCATGCTAAGCTAATATGACACACGCTAACATAAACCAAGTAAAGATTAACGTGCTTAATATAATCATATTCTGAAATTAATGATTTTAGATCGTCATTCATTAATTTTACATTTATAATTATTTCCCTCTACATTTTAAATAAGATTAAGCTAAGTTAAAAAACTAAACTATGATCAAATAAGCTCAGCTAAGCTAAGTGAGGTACGTTAAAATAAGCTAAAGTCTATCGTTGTGACTCGTCTCTAAACTCTCTGATGTGCCTTACAGCTCTCCCTGCACTTTTCCCTCCACTAAACTTTCCACCTAGAGTGACCAGTTGTCCCGCATTGTTATTGACAGTCAGTTATGATTATTTATCAAACAGGGGGCGGCCTGTTCGATCATGTCAATCAAGCTGGGACGCCAGCCGCCCACTAACAATGCAAATCAGGTCAGACTCAGAAGGACAGGATGAGGACAGCACGAACACAACGGCCAAAAAGCAGAGATGCGGCTACAATGCAGACTGGGAAACCATCTATCCCTGGGTGAAACCAGTCAAAGTTTGCTTGAGTCAGTTTCCCGTCACACCCGGAGGTGAATATGAGATGAGATGACACGGACGATGCTCAAAAGGAGGCTTCCCAGCTTTAATAAGAATCCAGCCTGGTTCTCTCCTTGGTGCTGGAAGAGCACGGATTGTGTTGCTATATGGACAAAACTAAAATATTATATTAAATATAAGCTTTTGTCTCCTCCTGACAAGTTTGGATTTTTATTTCTGGTTTTATTTATTCTATGTCTTACTTTTATAGTGTCTTTAGCTGCCATTGTCCAGTAAATGGAGATAATTTTCAAATACATTTGTTTTGTCTCGTTAATCTATGTGATTTTTAGCTGGGTGAGTTTTATTTTGTGCAGATGATCAGCCGATGTTCTCTATATTCTACTTATGTGGGCCAGTATTGTTGTTCTACTAGAGCAAACACTTTAACGTGGGGTCAGGAGTCGTGTTGTTGCTCTCAGGCACATTAAAAACGCGTATAATTGTAGCCTTGATTGTCTGTTCCTTTTGATTTTTTGAGAGGGACTGTGAAGTAGCATGAAAGCATCATGCCGACTATTTTTTCTCACATGAGAAAACTTGGGAAAGTTGCATTTAAATAAGATATATTTAAGTTTTTGTTTGCAGATTATTGTCTACAACTGAATTAACCAAATGGTAAAGCATAGTAATGTTTTAAGCAAAGGGGCAGAATAGAAATGTTTATATTATCAAAAGTTCTATTAGACTACCTTGATGCATAGATATCCCACATAAACATAACCTTTGTCCCCCATCTGGTGAATTGGGATCTGGTCCCTCTATTTCCACCAAACATGCTTATATGAGGTTCATCCTCTTGTGTGAAAAATTAACGCTGAAAACCAATTTCAAAACCACTTATATTGGTCTTTTCTGTAACAACTTTATCAATATGAACAAAACTTAAGGTGAACTTTGCTAATATATACTGTTGTTGCTCTGACACGCCCCCTGGCGGCCAGTGCTAACAGCTCAGTTTGCTTCTGATTCGAGCCGGCTGAGCAGAAAAGTTCCTGAAACTAAACAACCGAGCCGGAACCGAACTTCTGCACCCACCTTGGAGATGAGGAGCGGCTCTCCGTGCTCCAGGCCGCCCTGCAGGCTGAAGCCCCAGGGCGCGCCGCCCAGCAGCCGCGCCTCCAGCAGCAGCCAGCCGCCTCCGGCCGGGCCGCGGCTCTCCATGCCGGCTCGCGGGGCGCTCAGCCCCGCTGCGGAGCTGCAGGAGCCCGGGGAGAAGTCGGCGTCCGCTCGCTCGCAGCCGCAGCGCAGTCGGCGCTCATTTAGAGTCCCGGTTAGCGGAAAGAACCGAGCGGGAGGGAGTTTTGCGCCTTTTTACATTCCTGGAGCGCCGAGGAGCGGCGGAGATCCTGCGGAGGTTCGAGTCCCAGAGTTCAGTCTGAAAGCCTAAACCTCCCCTTCCTCCTCCCCAGAAATGAGTTTAGCATCACAAAAGGGCTTAATGCGACTGACTGGGCAAAGAGAAAAGAGAG
>JAVLVB010000208.1:1163046-1183309 GCA_032876305.1 Orestias chungarensis
GGGAGAGAGAGAGGAGGAGAGAGAGGAAAGGCCAGGCAAGGTTCAGCAAAAAAAAAAACACACAAGTGAAGAAACTGGAACCAAAATGCAGATAAGCTGCAAATAAAGGAGGATGTTGGAGTGGAGGGAAGCTTTCCTGTGTTTGTGGATGAGCAGAAATCAGATCCTGTTTGATTTCACACTGGAACCCAATTACTGTTATAAATCCAGATAAACAAGTATCAGGATAGATAGATAGATCAGGATAGACGACATGCTCGTATGTCAGCTTTGTGTCTTTTTTATGATCCATGGCGTTAGGAATGGTAGGAGGTGGGAATGACGTCACATCTGAGTTAACGGCGTTTCAAGTGACCATGTCGGAGAAGTCGCGTTTCCAAAATGAAAACAGACGACAAAGACAAAGAAGGTTTCTGTTGCTTTTTCTGCATTTCGTTCTTCCACCACATTTCACCGTTGCTCATGTGAGGAGCGGCCATGTTGGTTCCCAAAACCTGGAATCTAAAATAAAAAAAATTCCCTGTCCTTCCGGGTGGGAAGTCCGACTTCAGGTGGTTCGTTCCGGTAGATTTTTCCGAGTCTGAAGGAATTTCCATGTCAAAACAAATGGAGCGCGCCTTGAAACTGAGAGACTGTAGGACCTCCTCAGAGGTCCAGAGGAAGAACAGTCGACTGGAGGGACTCCAGGCCTGTTCTGGATCGGGAAAGGATTTGGGATCTCCAAGAACCAATGAGAGATGTGTCCTAGATTTGTCTTGTATCTGATAATCAGGGTCATCAGGTCTGAAATTGTTAGACCAGGATTGGACAGATCTATGGAGAAAATCCAGTACTGGCTGCTTTTATCAGTATCGCTTATCCAGTCATGATGAAACAGAGGTGTCTTGAACGCCTGATCTTTGGCGTTACTTCCTCTAGTGAGGTCATCTCCCCCAACCGAACCATGAGATGCAATAATTAGTCAGTTCTGGGTTTCTTCTTAGGTCCGTTATCTGGTAAAGCACCAAAAGAAACAACATTAAACCAGGGTACCTGCTGGTAGTTTACAAAGCTCCTAAAGAATTAATCTATGTTCCCAGTAGAGCAGTGGTCTCGAGGTTTGGTGTCTTGTAGCTTTTAGATGGTTATGGACACCTGACTCCAACATTAGCCAATAGCAGAGCTCTGCAGAGCTTGATAGTCAGTGTAGCCATTTAAATCAATAGTGTCGGACAAGGGATGCACCTACAATTTCCTGGACCCTGGTCCTGGAGGAGTGGAGTTTGAGACACCTCTGATAGAGGAACGTCATTAAGGCATTCTTAGTCCATGAAACTTACTTTTCCACTTTTATATATATATATATATTTAGTAAACTGGAACAAAGTTTGACTTCCCTCCCAGAAAGTTTGGCAATCCTTGCCCCCTTATGGATCCAACATGGACATGTCAAAGCCGGAGGAGTCTGTATTCAAACACGGCGACGGCCAGAAAAACCCCTGGTTCTTTGGGGTATCTGTGGTAAGGAAAAATGATGTAGCAGGTTTCTGTTGCTTTTTGTTGTTCCACCAGTTTAATACTGTTGATGGGACAGGGGGCCATACCGGATCCAAAAGTCCGCATTTGAAACATTCTACAACACTTGGGAGTGATTTTTTCTTCCATTTACCTTAAATGTAACGCACCACAGCTTGGATCTGGACCAGGAAGGTTTGGGTAAGGTGGGAACAATTTTGATTGGACCTTTACCTTCTGACCATCAGATTATCGCGGGAACTGCTGTGAGGCATCAAACCGAACTTCAACTACTGGGTCGGTTGAGACCATCAAGGCTTGAGACCGACTACAATGTCAACCTGAGGAGGTTCTGACCAAAACTAATGTCTGAAACGGACGTTTTCTCATATTTATGAACAAACAGGCTCCTGAATAAGGAAAAAAGTTTCCAGAAGACAAATGAACGGACGCTAAAACAGTTCATAACTCCAGAGCAATGGCTGGTTGTGGATAAAACAGTGAAGCAATTAGAGACTGCCATCTAGTGGGCAACATTTTCAAAAGGTTTTAAAGAGCTTCAGATGGAGAAATAACTTTAAAAAAAATTAACAAAGAACATTAGCTTTGAAAAAAAACAACCTGTTCATTTGGGCACAAAGAAGCGACTTTACAAGGAAACAAAAATTAAATAAAAATATTTATTTACACATTTTTTAGGTGATTATGAAAAGGCACTGCGGTGTCAGTTTATAACAAAATTAGAAAATATGGCTGCAATTTAAGAACAAAAATGGACGTCAAAAAAAATATTTCCATTTAGGTTTTAGGCTTTCTAAAGTTATTCTTTTAATAAAACGTAACATTTTAAGCAGATAATATATCACCCTGTTTTGTCAGACACAAATTAAGATTAACTTAATTTACAGGTTTTACTATTTTTTTACCCACAGACAGAAAACCTCTTTAAACTAAGCATCAGTTTTGCAGATACATCTTAGAAATCAGTACATTTTCGCATAATTTAATACTTTCGGTGAGTAAAAAAAAAAAAAAGGAGCAGAGAAATAAACCTTTTTAACAGAATCACTGGAGCCACAGAAAGACACATCTAACTTTTCCGTTTTCCTGAAGCAGGAACCTCTGATTAGTGCGCCGTGACTCCCCGTTTCCCATGGGAATAAGTATGTTGCGACACAAAAGAAGAAGAGCTCTTTTAAGCAAAACAGAAACTTCAAGCTTCAACGAATGTACAGTTGGAGCAATAATTAACACGTCCAGACCGGTTAGGAGCTGCTGCCAGGGCACAGGCCCTTTTGCCCTACCATCACAAACGTAAACGTGTGCTACCCATCTTCAAACTCATTAGGTGCGTTTTTTCCAAAACAGGAACTTAAATTGGACAAAATACAGGTAAGAAATCGAGCCAGAAAACTTTCAGTATGATTTAATTGTGACCTCCATGAGACTGACGAGTGTTTTTATTTACCTATAATCTGATCGGACCTCTCATTTCAGTCTGTGGCGTCTAATCCCAGGCCTGCTACTTAATCAGGAGATGCTCTGATTTTACACATCTTTAACCTGACAGGCTAAATGTCGCATTAATCTATTTTGGTGCCATCTGTCTGCTGTGTGGATGTAGCCTTAAACCTACCTGTCTGTCTGTCCTAACCCCCCTAGGATGCTGTTTGGTGCAGCTGATTGGGAAAAAAGTTTGTAATCTGGTTGATAAGCTGTAAAATAAATGCAGAGCCCAGCGATCCAGAGGGAGCTCAGTCTTCTGTTTGGGTCTGCTCTGACTAACCATCTTCCTCCAAGCTGTGGATCATCTCAATGATCCTCTTCTTCAGCTTCCTGGCCTTGTCCGGCGTCGCCTCGTTCAGAGACTCCTCCACGAACTTCAGGAAGCTGGCGTGCGGCGACTGGTTTTGGCTCGGGCGGACGCTCCGCATTAGCTTCATCAGCTCGCCAGAGGAGGCCGATACTCGCCGGCGAGCTCGCTTTCGAACGGACGCCCGGCTCCGCTCGGAAGACGAGGACGAGGAGGACGACGAAGGGGAGGAGAGCCAGGAGTCCGGCGGGGTGGGTGAGGGCAGGACGAGCAGGGCCTGCGGGGAGACGGCGGCATCGGGAGGCGTTGGGGAGAAAGGCTCCTCATCCTGCTCAACAGAGTCGCACAGGAACATCAGATCCAGGTAATGCTTCCACTCGGGAAGGTAGAAGTCCTCCGACCCGCACGTTCTGTTGGAGCTCACCGCCCTGTGCTCTCGTTGGAAGGTGGTCCGCAGGTTCCTGAACTTTGCCTTGATGTCGTCCACTGAAAGACGCAGGAGGAGAGTAAGCTGCGCTGCAAAACCACAAAATCTTTCCAAGTATTTGTGATGATGATGTTTCCAGTGCAAACATTTAACTGAGATAAAACAGAATTAACCTATAAGGGTACAGGAGCCTGTTTTTAGTCAATAATTCAAGTATTGACTGATTTTTCTTTCAGCCTTTTTCAATTGGTCTTATGTCAGATAATCTGCCAGCAAACTGGTAACTATAAATTTATATTTATCGGCTTAAACAAGCTCCTAAATCTTTTCTTAAACATTACTTATACGTTTTTTTCTTGTTTCAAGTGAAATAATATACTTGCATTACAAACAAGAGCAAAAACGTTAATGTTTTAGGTGGATTTAGGCGGCCCATTGTGGACAAAAGCTGTAGTTTTTTTTCGCTGAAGGAAGACTGCATTTCCCATGAGCACCAGCGCATAGTGTGGTAAAATCCTGATCAGTTGGATTGAAGTACATTTCTGTTTCCAGTGTCTGTGTGAAGGATGAATAGTCATGAGGTGATGAATCTAATTGTGGTGAATCAATGTCATATGATGATGTTGGAGATAAGAAACGGGGGAAGTGACGTATGCAGTAAAGCAGTCAGAACATTTGTAGTTGTTTTGTGTGGACGGCAGGGTTCCTGCCACCCTTCTCAAAGTTTATATGGACAGAGATGTCATTCAATGAGCTGTATTCCACGTATGATCACAAAAGTTATGAAAATGAAGGTTCATGAAGATTGAAAAGTTACTTAATGTTCCTTTAAAACAAGTTAAAAATACATAAAACTAGGTGAAAAAAATCTGACAATAGAACTAGAAAAATTTAATATTCAAGAATTTTGGACTTCAAACAAGCTGCGATATCTTACTAAGAAGTTACCGTAAGTTAGTTTGGTCTAATTTCCGTCAAAATAACACGTTAGCACGAGAGGCGGTTCGTTTGATTTGGCGTTTTTGCCGTGCGATGGTTGAAGCTCCTCCGGGTTACCTGTGAACGGGACTGGCTCCCCAACCGACAGGAGACGGCCCAGCGTCTCCAGCAGGTTCTGCCTCAGCTGGCGGTTCCTGAAGCTGTCCAGCCGGTGGTTCCACAGGCAGCCGTGGTCTGCGACGCAACAACAAACGCAGCTCTGCGTGAAATCTTTCACCGCCGACGATTAACATGACCAGCTAAACTGAAAGGCTGGCCCTGGCGGTGGAGCAAGACATCATGCACAGAGGATAGAATCCTGAGTTCAATTTCGGTACTCAGACCATTTGTTTAATGACTATTAACTTCCCACCATGTATGCCTTCACTTTTTTGTTTAATAAATGCCACTTCAGCCAGAAAAAGTCTGAAAGGTGTGGTGTGTTCATTTCACTATGGCTGCACAATGTTGTGAAATAAATTAATAAATGTGATTCAGTCAACCCTGGCTATAACGCAGTTTTTACCTTTTTACATCTTTGCAGATTTTTTTTTGTAAATTTTTTTTAGTGCGTTGTGTTCTGCATCCTGATTGGCTAAATAGAGCGAAGTCAGAACGCTGCGGACCATTTGCTGCCGACACCGTGACGCGATAGGTAGATTATTAGCGCCCGTCTCACCGCTACTGTTAAAAAACAAGTCAGGCAAATTTATTTGAGCGAGCCACGCCTCCAGCCAACAGAGGCGCACGAGCAGAGTTGGGCCGAGCTGAGCGAGCAGTTTCAGAGTTGAGCTTGTGACTGAGGAGCTCCGCACAAGCCTTCATGAGATTTGTGCGCACACGCTTAGAATCACTGTTCATTCAGCAGATCTGAGCTCTCAAACGCATATCACTGCGCGCTTAACCTGGAGGCACATCGCAGCATGTAAACGAGCTGGTCAAAGTGAAGTTGCATAATACCTGAATTATAGTGCAGAAAATACGGTAATTCACAATTTGTCCAAATGTGATTCGCATTAATGATCAAATATTTTAAAGAAGTTTGTAAAAAAATGTTGTTTTTTTCCCTTAAGAAATTATATATACTTTTATTTGTTAAAAAAATGCTTGGGGTTGAAAACACGTTTTGTTATTTGGCTTCAGTGTATTGTAGAATATCCAGCTCCCCTCAGGCAGGTGGCTGCAGAGCATCAAGTGCAAAACCACCAGACTAAGAAACAGCCTCGTTCCAGAAGCTGTAAATCTCTCCAACACACCGCACTGAATCACTTTAATAATCACTTTAATATGTCACTGTAACATGTTTCTGCTCTTCATTTAACCATCCATGCTGCTTCGGCAAATTTCCACTCCGCATTTTCATTGCTGCTAAGTCCGACTTCCTATATTTTGTATATTTTGTGTATTTATCAATCTTATTCTTTTATATTTTATTATATTCTTCTTATCTTTTATCTACTTTGCAATTGCTCTTAGGGTGTAACTGGACCGTGGGATTACAATTTCGTTCCACCTCATGTACCACATGTGATGTGAATGACAATAAAATCCTAGAATCCTTGAATATTTCATTCTATATTAATTGTAAAAATAAAAAAGACTTCTCGGATTTCACCTATCGCAAGTTCTTTTTGGAACATAATGCCAGCGAAAAAACAAGGGATTACTGTATTTGTGTGTGCAATGTTGGCAAAGGAATGTTTGGTTTGCTCTCACTGCTACTACAACACATGGAAAGGGTACAAATCTGACTTTTTGAGGGGTGACAATAATATGAATCTGTTCAGAATGCCGTAAAATCGCTAAACGTGTGTCGCTTATCAGCTAAAGAAGAAAAAAAAAAGGTTATTCTAGATGTGAACATTTTAATTAATTACAATTTCCTGAGTTTGCAGACTGTGATTTTAACTGAATGAAGAGAACTGTACATACTTACTGGAGTAAAAGGAGATGAGCTGCTGAACTTTGGCTTCGCTCCAGAAGCACCGGGACTCAGCGCTCACTCTGTCGGGCTGGGAGCTTTGGGTTGTGGAGGAGTCTTTATTATCTATTAGCTTGTAGTGCTCCGCAGGCACGGGGAGGAAAACCTGGTAAGCAGAACAGGTGATGGTTTGACTGTTACTCTGCATGGAGCTGCAGAGAGCCAGCACGCTGTTGGTCCTGAAGGAGCCGTTGGAGGAGGAAGTCTGGCCTCCCTGATCCGGATGATGCAGATCCCTTCCCTCCTGAACCATCAGGATCTGCAGGTCGTCAGAAGACTCGTCTTCCTCGAAGGACTTGCAGAGGAAGAGCATCTGGTAGTAGTGTTTCCACTTTGACACGTAGGGTCGTTCAGAGTTTAGGTTCGCCTGGACTGCCTTGTATTCCCTGTTAAAAACCGTCCGAAGGTTCTTGAATTTGGATTTTATGTCGTCCACTGCAAAAAATGAAACAAGTATAATAAGGTCAAAAAGAAGCTTTATATTATGTTCATCACATTTTTAAACCTATGCTGCAAATTTAAAGTTAACGGTTCTGTAGATCATCTGAAGATAAGTCATGTATTTTTTTATTTTCATTTAGAAAATACTGCTACTTTTGTAGTTTTCGTAAAGAGGTATAAGACAACTGAACATCTGAAAACCAAAAACAGGCCGTGTTTCTCCAACAATATCTTAGCTTAGCACACCCCCACTTAGTTAACGGGAGCCTATTTCAATTTAATTAAACATAGCATTTTATACCTAAGCCTCTTTTATCTTAGCATACGTCAACCTATTTTATGTAATCTTAATTTACCTTTGTTTGGTTTATGTAGAATCCTCTTAGCTTCCAGTTGTCTTGATTTAGCTTAGCAAGCTTTAGCCTAGCCTAGCCCAAACCTTTTAGTTTAAGTTACCTAAGCATACCAGAGTTTGGCTTAATTTTCCCCTTGGTTGGTTTCAACACTCTCCCTCTCTCTTTGTGTTGGTTCAGATTACCTTAGTTTGGTTTAGTTAAATTTAAGTGGCTAATCCTGGTTATGTTTATCTAAAATAATCTTAGGTTAGTATAACTTGGTTTAGCTTGTACAACCTTAGCTTAACTAATGACCCCTTAGCTTCCCTTGGGTTAATTTTAGTTTAGTTTAGCTAAATTTAGCATAGCTTAGTTATGCCTTTATTTTGTTTAGCTTACCTTAGTTTATTTAAATTTGGTATAAATTCTCCCTTTTTGGGTTTACCTAATCTTAACCTTAATTTATCTAAGCTTAAGTTTGGTTTACCTGGTTTAATTCTCACTACCATACTTAGCTTTAGCTTAGTCTACTGTAATATTATCATAATTTAGCAGTGATCAATTTTGTCTTACCTTAGTCTGTTTTAAGGTTAGCGCAGCTTATTTTAGCTAAGATACGTTTTGCTTAATAAACATTAAAGTTTATTTTAGCCAACCTAAATGTACCTGAACTCAGTCCATCTCTGGGTACTCCTCCTTCCTCCCACAGAACAAAAGCATGTGTTTGACTTTAATTTAATTGTTCTTTTTCCTACATAAAGGATTTTCAGGTACTCTGTTATCTGTTATGACCTTTATTTTGTGCGTTTAAAGTTTAAAACTTTAGCAATAATGCGCTTTTTGTTTCCTTTTTAAATTATTATATGTTACTATTGTACGATAGGAAGTACAGGCTCATGTTTACCAGAGAAAGACACCAGCTGGTCAGACAGCTGGTTCCTCAGTGATTCCAGGAGTTTCTGTCTGAGTTGATGGTTGTTGTGATTCTCAGACCTCCTGTTCCACAGACAGCCGTTTTCTGCACACATCAAACAAAAAACAAACTCCTGTGAGCAACAAACCGTTTCAGAAATCAACTCTTCACCGTAGACAGTTTTATTTACCTGCATAGAACGCTATGAGCTCACGCTCCCTCTCCTCCGTCCATAAACACTTCCCAATGGCGGTGGAGGGGACGCACGGGGAAGAGGACGGGGAAGAGGCCGGGGGGAGGAAGGAGATGATGAGTCCTGGTGGGTTGAGGGGGAGCTGGTTCTCCTCCCTGAATACCGTCGACGGCGTCTCGTCGGCGCCATCCGCCTGATCGCAGCAGCTCTGCAGGAACGTCAGATGAGGGTAGTGCTTCCACTGCGGCGTGAATCCGTCCTCCCCGCTCGCACGGACCATCTTGTACTGACGCTGAAAGGTAGTACGGAGGTTCTTGAACTTGTTCTTGATATCTTCCACTGCAGGAGAAGAAAACGGGAACCAATGATGGAAACTTTCTGCCATCACAAAGGGTTCTGTGGTGTTTCTATGGTAAAATTTAAGAATGAAAGAATTGTGGGCCAAAGTAGCTCAAGGATGGATGGACACACCTCCTGGATAAGTGGATAGACAGATGTACGGACAGATATAAATAAAGGATGGATGAGACCAGAGGCTGGATGAACGAACAGACAGACAGAGAATGAATGGAACAATCCAACATTTCCATTTGGAGGACTGAATCCTCCAATCTGGCCTGGTTGAGGTGTAGTAAACTGGCACACCTTTACACATTTAAAAGCTTCGGTCACCCCTTTTAAGAGCCAGGACAGTCACTGATGCGACGTTATCAAGAACCGTACCTGTAAAAGGAACAGGAGGAGGCTGGGACGAGAGAAGGATTCTGAGGCGTTCCAGGGTTTTCAATCGAAGCTCCCGGTTCCTATAGTCCTCCGACTTGTAGTTCCACAGACAGCTGTTCTCTAGATAAGAGGATAAAGTTTCAGAAATGAGCCTTGTTCCATTTAGAGTGTAATAATAAATAGCGACCAAAGATCTCTACGATGATAAGAGTCCCAAAAACACAAACCCACAACTTGTTCTGTTAAGATGGTAAACATCTAAACACTGCAAGCTAAACACATGCGCGTTATTAGCCCACAACATCATTACTCTTGCCAAGCATTTGTCTAGTTCATAATGCAAATTGTAACGAGACAAAAGTAACTCAGAAATTACTTTTTAGCAAGATATAGCGCAGGGTGTCCAATACGTTGATTGCGAGAGGAGTGCGAGTCGATCACATGTCATCAAAGGAGGTAGATGACTGCATCCATCCTTCCGTTAATTTTTTTTATTTACATACCGGGCACCAAACTGATGCGCATCTAAGCACGCAAACACGCGCTAACTCTACATTAGCTTTGCGTTAGCCTCTTTAGCAAACTATGGTGACGCGTAGCAATGTCTCCCAGTCTCTCTCTTAGTAGAGGCGGAGCTAGAGGCCGGGGCAGCACTGGACCCCCTGAAATCTGCATATACCCTACTCACAAAAAGTTAGGGATATCTGGCTGTCGGGTTGAATTTCAGGATGAGCCCAAAATGAATTCAAACCTTAACAGGTGAACTTCATGTGAGCTTCTCTGAGCTTTTGAATGCACCTGTCCAACTGTTAAATGTTTCAGTACTTTTTGGACATGTTGCTGTTCTCTAAGCAGGAGCTTAACGACAAAAGTCACAACAGGTGTTTGATCCTCGAAATGACCAATAAATGTCCTGGTTCAATTACAGCTGGTGTTTAAACAGTCGTCCTCATCAGGCTGTTCACATTGAGACATCATGAGACCAAGACGACACGTATCAATGGATCAACGGTACCCAGCCATTGCAATGATTCAAACAGGACGTTCTCAGACGGACGTGGCCACTGAGCTCAGAGTGTCTCAGAGTGTCATCAGCAGGTTAACAGAGATACAGAGAGACTGGAAGAGTTACAGAAAGGCGTAGAAGTGGACGTCCTTTGGCCTCATCCATGCTGATGACGCTACATTGTGAACAATGCCCTGAGAAACCGGATGATGAATGCCACTCAACTCCAGGCACGTTTAAGGGAGGTGAGAAGCACCCAAGTGTCACGTCAGACCATTGGAAACCGTTTACATCAGCGTGGTCTGCGTGCTAGACGACCTGCAAGTGTACCTGACCACACCAGCAGGCACAGGCGTCATCGTCTATCATGGGCCAGGGAGCATTTATGCTGGACGAGGGACCAGTGGGCCTCATTGCTGTTCTCTGATGAAAGTCGATTCACGTTGAGCAGAAATGATGTTGGAGACGTCAAGGAGAGATCTATGCATCAGCCACTGTTGTTACCAGACCAGCTTTTGGTGGTGGGGGTGTCACAGTGTGGGCAGGTGTGTCCAGTCTGTATAGAACTGCCCTACACTTTGTGAATGGTACAGTGACAAGCACATACTACCTGAACAACATCATTAATCCAGTAATTGTGCCCCTACATGAACAACACAGGGCTAATTTCATCTTCATGGACGACAATGCTCCAGCTCATCTGAGTCGCATCATCAGGGAACGGCTGTTGGAGACACGTGTACCTCAAATGGAGCGGCCTGCACTTTCTCCAAACCTGAATCCCATTGAAAACCTGTGGGATCAACTGAGTCGCCGTGTAGAGGCTCCAAACTCTGCACCCCAAAACCTCAATGACCTGAGGGCTGCCCTTCAAGAAGAGGGGGATGTCCTGCCTCAGCAGACAATAAGTGGACTTGTGAACAGCAGAGACGTCGTTGTTAAGCTGTAATTGATGCTCAAGGTCACATGACCAGTTATTGACACATTGACATGTTTTGTTGTGGTGTACACACCATTGTTTTTTAACTTTTGTTTCAACAAATTGTTTAAGATGAGGAAATCACCAGTTCATCCTTCTACATAAATGTCCTACTTTTCTGATATGATATCACTGTAGTGGGAACTTAAATAAAATGATTTAAATAATATAAAATAAATAGGCGTTGTTCATTTTTTTTGTGTATGTGTGTGTTCGGGGGGTGGATCCCTTAGGATGGTTCATCTTTTAAGTAGCTTGCACTCTCAGAAAGTGTGGGCCTCCTTGATACAGTGGCTCGTTTAACAGTTCTTAAACATGGAGGAAGTACTGGTTACGTAAACTTGTTTTCTATATTTTTAAACTGAAGTAAAAAAAATAAATCTGCCAATGAAATCACCCGATAGTTTTTAAATACATTGTCTTAAAGGTCACGTTGCATTTCATTAACCTATATTTCACTGTCGTGAGACATGCGTGTTAATTCTGCGCCTGAAGGAGGAGTTTTCAGGAGTTTACGTAGGCATGTTTTAATATTTCGTCCACATTAATCTGAAAGTATGGTGGCCCGGAAGTGTCACAGCAAACAAAAGCCACAAAGCTACAAAACAAAAGCCACAAAGCTACTAAATGAAATTAGCAAGGCCCTCAAACAAAAGCAACAACGCTACAAAATAAAAGTCCAGGCGCCTTAAAACAAGAGCCATACCACTACAAAATAAACCACAACAAAAACAATTCAGTACAACGGAAGTTAGCCGCAGCATTAGCCACGGAAGTGACATCACAGGAAGCAGGTCTTTTGCGGTCCTTTTCAAAGAAACCTGGAGGGGAAGAAACTCGGAAGGTAAGTGAATCGCCGATATTTTGAACATGTTTATTAGTTTTGGTGCCTGCAGTTGTAGAGGTTGCTGCTGTGAAGTCAGTTATTGGACGTTCGAGGTAGCAATAGATCTGGCAAAAGACCTATTTCCTGTGACTTCACTTCTGTGGCGGCAACTTTCGCCGTGGCTAACACTGCGGCTAACTTTTGTTGTACTGAATTGTTTTGTGACTTTTATTTTGTAGCATTGTGGCTTTTGTTTGTTATGACACTTCCGGGCCACCTTATTACAGCGTAGAAGAAACACGTTGCCAGGCAACGCAAATTTCAGCGAGTTCGGGGCGGAGCCTGTTCGAATTCTTAGCTGCTCACTTCCGGCCAAGGCATTTTCTCCCAGCTTCTGGGGGACGCGTCCTACGTAGGCGCTGCTGTGAGACACTCATGTCCTCCTGCGCATGCGCGTCACATTGGAGTCGTAACCCTTTTTCACATAAGTCTGATGGAGTCGCGTTTAGTTAGTAATAGGAACAACAACAAAAAAAGGGTAAATAAGCATCAGGACTTGCTGCAAATGTGGAGAAATGTTGCTGATGCTGGACAGCAAAGTAGACAAAACTCAGAAAACATGAAAACAGTTGTTGGGATTGATTCTTGGATAGTTTAGAGGTTTAATAATCACCGGATTAATAAACTCTGCAAATAAAATATATTGTTTTTATTATTTTTGCGTGTCAAGCTTTAACTTCCATTAAAAACCAGTATGTTTAGTTGATAACACAGAATTGTTAAGGATAAATCCATAAATGACAGAACACAAACATTTTAAAGCGCATCTTCCTAAGAGGCTTCTTGAAAATCTATCTGGTTTCCTTTCCTCTCTGTTTACACCCATAAATTACGTGTTTTAGCAGAAATCTGGGTAAATAACCCGTAAGCGTCACTGCGGTTGCTCGTCGCTTGATACCATAACGCGTTGCCGTCGTCGAGCAACCGTTGCCGTCGTCGAGCAACCGTTGACGTCGTCGAGCAACCGTTGACGTCCCCAACAAAACCGTAAAAGCTGTTGTTCTCCTAACGCTGACGCAAAACGTGCGCGGTTTCTGTGCGGGGAGTGACATATTCGACGTTGAGACTGAGACCTACCGGAGAAAAACGTAATGAGCGCCCTCTCCTTCTCCTCCGTCCAGCATCTCTCCGGAGAGAAGGTCTGCGGAGCCGCCGCCATGTTGGTTGTGGCCGTTCAGGCCTCCGTCGAGTTGGCGGCGCGGTCACGTGACCTCAAAATCGAAGCTCTGATTGGCCCGAGCGCCCGCCGGAAGTTGCCCGGTTGAGGCCGCTGTTGGTCAATGTAAAAATGGAAGCTACTTAACTGTATAAATCTTTTTTTTCTTCTATCATTACTGCAACCAAATAACACGTAAAAAAAAAAATATTTGATTTTCGAATAACATAATTTGTAAAATACAATTAGAACATTATTTGATTCATAAATAAAAATGAATAAATCAGCAAGATTTGCAATATTTTTTTAACAAGTGTCTCTCCTTTTTTCACCAAACCAATGGATCGACTAAAAAAAACGTAGATTTAAAGACAAGACGGTATGTGAAACAAAGCATCCAAAGAATTAAATTGATTAATTATTGGATAAAACAAAAGGATGGTTTAGAACTAGTCAGGGTCATATGTGAATTGAAGATTGGATGTATATGATAAAATATAAAAATTGGATGATGGTTAAACAGTTTAAATTGATAATTAGGATTCGGTTTTAACCAAATGATCAAGGTCGGGATGTATAAACGTACTAAGACAGATGACGGTCTGACATCCATCACAGCTTTCATACTCGCCTTTTTTTGTTTTTGTGGGAGCTCGTCTCTACCTCCAAACGTCACCTGGAGAGAAGTTTCACCACAGGGTGGGTCCGTATCGAGTTTGTGGTACTTGTAATCGGAAAAGTCCAACTTCCCAATCCGATAAGAGTAACAGCAATGCTCCTGGAAAGTCTGACTTCCCTTCGGAAAAGCTGGCAATTGTTTTCATAATTTAGAGTTTGGGATACACGAAGTATAACATTAAGCTGTGGAGGAATAATAACAAGCAACAGAAACCAACTGAGTCTTTTTCTTATTCAGAAATAATCTGCAGAACAGCCTCAGATTTATGTTGCTTTAATCTCATTTTCAGATTTCAAAATTTACCCCGTTTGTAGTTTTAGTTGTTTTTTTTATTCAATTTTTTTTACCATTTTTTTGCAGATTGATCAATTCTGGGATGACGACTGATCTGCGGTCGTTGGTGTTCGAACGTTTTCCTAGAGAGAGCAAACAAAACAACTGTTTCCATACAGCAATGAGACATGAGGCAGATTGGAAATGTGGTTGTACTGCTTTAATGTGGACGGCCACCTCCAGACGAGACGACAGTAAACCTCATGTACATCTCAGTTCAGCTCGGATGTACACACATCCAGTCCATGTACAGTATTTACAGAGCCGGGTCGGCGTCACGGCTGATTTCACAGAGCGGCTGGTTGGATCAGTATTTACACCAACAGTAAGAAGAGGTGGGAATAATCCCAAAGGAATAACGTTTGGACTTGGAAAAAACAAAACAAAAAAACAAACAAACAAAAACGACCCAATAATTAAATTAGTAAAAGAGCTATAACTCAGCAGCGGACGTTCGCTGGACGGTTTCTATCCAGCTCGTCTGAATTCCAGTTTTAAAAAACGAGTCGATATCTGAATCGAGAAAAATAAACCAGACATCAACCGTTACGCTGGTCTGTGTTTTAATATAATAAGCTCCAGTCACTTGATCTTGATTGGATATAAAAGATAACAGGAACATTTAGCTGCCATTCTCAGGCTGGATTCGCCTGCTGAGTGACTTAAGAGACAAAAAATAAAAAAATAAATAAAAAAAGGTGGAAATCTTTCAGAAAGGCTCACTAGAAATACGGCACTTCTGTTTTTGATTCGTTGAGACGTTTTCCTTCGCTCTGAAAGGCTTCCCCGGTTCTGACTGGATTTGGGAATGAAAACCCTGACATTTCTCAGTACGAAAAACTGAAGAAGCGACAGACTGCAAATGTTCGCTAAAACCATCCAATGAGCGCCGAGGAAACATGATTAACTGGATTATTCGGATGGATGAGAAGGAACGACTCAAAGTGGCGAGAAGACGACAACTTCTGTTCATATCTGCTAAAGATGATCTGAACAGGGAGTTAACAGTCAGACCGGCAAAAGACGAGGAAGTTTATCTGCAGTAGTCTCGACTTCCTTCTGAACAGTCTTTAGCGTTAGCATCGGTTGTCGATTTCAATCACGATTTCTTTTCCTTAAATCAAGTTTCGATAAAGAATGAAAACAGCTGGCAACAGATTTTAAACGCTGTTTTTCTTTGACATTAATTTCGTCGGCTCCGCTTTTGCTTACACTTCAGCCATGTTTGAAATTGAATGATGAGCTACGCACTGATAGGAGTGCAGATCACATGACCTGGTGCAGCTTTCTGATTGGTAGCCACACAGTCTTCCAACACAGGCGTTGAGCACACATGTAAATTATTGAAGAAATTATTGGAGCACCGAGGGAAAACCGCAGCTTGACGATTCTGCTTCCTTTCTTGTTGGACAAATCCCTTAAATCTTAAGTTTATGATCTCAGATTCTAGTTGTTTCAGGTAAAGGCCGCGGTCTACGCTCTGTTTTCTTCGAAAGTGGAAAATTAACGGGAGCGTCATGAGATAAAATAAAAAACTAAAACTGCAGAATATGATGATACATGTTCTCTAAACCTGGCCAGAAAGAGCAGGAATGTGACCCCACGTCACGCGCTGGTATTTACAAACCAGGGTATCATTCAAAAGTGCGTTATACATTTTAAAGTCATACAGAGCAAACCCTGTACAGAGTGGCAGTTTAACAGTGTAGAACGCTGCTTGAAATCTTCTGTAAAGCTCCTGGGATCTCTGTCGGATGCTTCAAGTATAAGTTGATTGACAGGAGAATCCCTGCTGCCAGGCAAAAGCCTCTAATAACTTTCTTTCAGGTTTGACTTTTAATGAAGGTGTGAAAGAGTGGAACTGGAGTGAAAACAGAGACCGAGGGTTTCCCCATCGACAGAGGCGCTTCGATAAAGTGACTCTGATATAAAAACAAAACACAGAGGTAGAGGGACAAGGTGAGAAAAACTAAACCCCTCACGTTTGTTTTCAGTGTAAGTTTCATACCTGCTCCATCTTCTTTTCAATAATTTGCTTTGGTTTCATCTCACTATGAGATTAAAAAGGGATCGTTTCTTATGTTTTAGGCTTAATACAATCTCTATCTACAGAAACACTGATGGATTTAAAAACAACAGAAATAAACTTAAATGCTTTCGCTGCCAGTAAAATTGACTTCTGAATTAAAACACATAAAAATAAACAAATAAAATGATCTACTAAAAAAAACAAAAAAGACAAAGTGGATCTTCAAACTTTCACGTTTGAGGATCAGAACGACTCATTCCTTTTTTATCCCAGCAGACCTCCACGCTGGTTCCCTTCGCTCAGACTCGCTCACTAAAGATGGATCCCGATGACGGGAAAAAGTTCCTCCCGTTGTTCGGCAAAAACTTCTGACGGGAAAAGTACACTTAGTCCCGCCCTGAAGGTGCAAGGAAACAAACCGGAACACAGTTTTACCGCCTCAGACGATGCTGTCGTGCAGCAGCGGCTCAGAGTCCTCGCCGCTGGCGGGGGGCGGAGTCTCCTCGTCGCTGCCAGGGAGCGCCGTGTTGATGTGGACGCCGGCCAGCGAGGAGATGGCGTCCTTGTCGTCCGGGAGCGGCTTGTGGCTGAGCGTGAGCTCGGAGGACGCCTCGGAGGAACAGCAGGAATTGTCGGGGATGAAGAGGGCGACGAGGAAGGCGACGACCACGGTGCACGCCCCCAGCAGGAAAGGCGGGCCGGGGACCAGCGAGAGCGAGAGCTGTTACGAGTGAAGATGATTATCAGCACCCTTAACACGCCGCCCCTAAATAAAACTGAGATTTAAAACTATCATGTGTGACAGACGAACATTTAACTTAAAGTTTAAGCTCCCTTTTGTCATGGCAACCCAACACTTTCGTTTCGGTTTCCTGTTCTGCCCGCGCCTGATTTCACTGATCCTGATTTTCTTCTCAGAAATTTGAAATAATTGATTATTTTCTTACTTTGACTGACACTAACCCCCCCCCCCCAGCCAAAAGTGAACAGTCCGGCGTGTCTGGTAGTGACGTCATCACCTCCGTGCGCCACCATATAAAGGTGTAAACGTTTTGGTCCCAGCAGCGGCGGCGCATCAGCCATCTTGGATGTGTCAGATCTGCCCCGTAAACTAATAAAGGAAATGGACTGAAGTTGATCCAGCGTCTTACTACAGGAGCTTTAAGTTAGTAACAACTGGCTTTGTTCTTAGACAGACTCTGGATTTCAGAACTAAGCAATGTTCATATTTAGCTCATACTACGTTATAGATGACCTTAAATGGTCCAAGACTCTAAGTTAGCATAACGGGACTAAATAACTGGCTCAGCTATGCTGCTATGTTATGTCATGTTTGCTGTTTACTAATTGTGGGAGAAGCAGGTTTATTCTCCTACATTTGGAAAAGACAATTCACAAGTTTCTCACACTTTTCCACATTTCCATCACAGAAAACACAGCGGAATGCCGAAGAATTCACTCCTAAAATCAAGGATTTTAGTCTAAGTTTTTCTGGAGGGAACTGATTAACTGGCTCTGCTTAAGGATGAGTGGTGGCGCCCTCTGCTGGAAGCCTGCCACAGTACTACACTGAAAAACGTCTATCTGTGAGCAACTGGAATAAAAGTTTAAGCTAACCAATTATTAACTGACTTTTAACCGTAAGTCGACTGGTTACATCAACAGTTCAAACACCTACAGTAAATTATTTATTTTCAAACCTACCTCCGGCTCTTTGGTAAGACATTACAATTAAAAGCTCAATTTTAAGGAGAAAGTGAAACACCACTTAAGTGTGAACTCTTCTGAAATAAATCTGCATTAAGCTTTCAGTTATTTGGAAGCTGAACAGATACGCCTGAAAACATTGAAAAGTAACAGAGATTCTGATACACTAAGTGGATAACTGAGATTTTTACGTTTACATTCCCACCTAAAAATATTACAAACATTTATTTTAAGTTATCAGCCTAGAGACTCTGAAGTCGGACAGCGCCCGACGTACCTCTGTCGGGCCGTGTAGAATCAGCGGGCTGATGCTGTACTCCTCCTGGATGGGATCCATGGTGTTGAACTCCACGTTAAAAAGGAAGAAGATGAATCCGTACAGAGCCGGACCCAGCCCGTTACAGAGGCCCCGGATCCCGGTTATCATCCCCTGGGCGACTCCTGCAGACGGACACAGAGCACAGTCCTGAGGAGGGGCTCACTCCCAGCCCTGGATGAGGGACACAGCCCTCGGCGACCTTTTGACCTGCTGATGCGAGGATGGGAGAGATGTTCCCGGCTCACCTTGTTTGTCAGGATCGGCCGACTGCGACACCAGAGCAGAAACCGCGGGAAAGGTGATGGAGGACATGGCGGCGACCGCTCCCGCCGCCCACATCATCCTGGGACGGAGACACAGACGAGGGTGTGAGTGTGAGCACCTTCGTCGTGAATCATTAGTACAAACATTTTATGTTTCTGCTCAGAACAAGAAGGCACAAGTTTCCTAATTTTAGTTGATATTTGTTTTAATTTAACTATTTAATAAAGAAATTGTTTCTGTGTAAAGCAACGGAATGACTTACAACATCAGTGAAGTACAGAAGCTTAAAACAGCTCTGAACAACCGATATGGGGAACAGAGAACTTTAAATATACTTTTAAACACTTATCTTTGTTCCTAATTTTACTTTCCCCATCATCCTTTTCTACTTTATGGAAAGCTAAAGTTGGCACTGCCTGCTTCGGACGTGGTTTAGGTCCAGATTTATAACGTCTGGCTTCTTCCGCACTGCAGTTATTATGCACGTATCACGTCAGCAATGTAAAACGCAAGCAACATGTGACATGAGCATTGACCGTTTCTAGTTTAGTAGCAGACTCCAGATTTGTTTGCAGTGGGTGAAACGTTAAGACTGCAGTGAGAAAGTCTGATACGAGTCGCAATGACGTCGAGAATTTGATCAGGACACAAAGATCCGAGAGAAGAATCAAGAAAAACAGACTTTTGTGCCAAAATGTGCCACTACTATCAGCACAGCAGGAGTTTCTAATATTATGCAGCCATACTGGAGACACGATGGTTTTGAGGAAAAGCTGAACAGAAACAATACCGACAGCTGAAGCTGAATTATAAACACACAGAGCTTCAGTCGGCTGCTCCACCTGTCAACATAATCAGCATAATCTGTTGATCAGATTAAACACTTTAAAAAAGGGACGGCAGTTTCTTCATGAGGTCAAACACAAGGAGGACCTGGCGAACGTTGTCGACAGGAACGCTCTGACCTCTTAGACTATGTAGAAACGTCTTAGATCCTTAAAGTTGGACATAAATGGGAACATCGGTAATCTGTTTTAGTGCCTGAGACAAGCAGGATATAAAACCTTACAAACTCAGACGACAGCGAGCGCCAAGATGTCCGGATAATGTCTGGACAGTAGAAACAATCTAGAAGGCTTTATTTTAAGGATTTCTTTTGACATCAAAAATGTGTCCTTCTTTAACGCTTTAAGATTTTGTTCAACTTTTGAAAGTAGCAGCAAGGAACATTGATTGATAAAAATCTGAATTGGTTTTCTTTATGATTTTTATCCACATTAACTGATGGAAAATATAATTTTACAGGATTTTTTCCCCCATCAGATATGTGTCTGAACCATTTAAAGTTGAGGTTAATAGTTTCTTTCTTCATCGTGTGGAAGGATTCTGCAAGAAAAGACGTTTGTTGTCAGGTTGGTTTCAGCCTCACCATGGTTCCGATCCGAAGCCGTACCAGGCCAGCTGGAGGATCTGGAAACCCAGACCAAGCAGGACTGTGTTCTTGTTTCCCAGATATCTCATCAGCAGGGTGAGGACGAGCGTCTGAGGGGAGACAGAAGGATAGAGCGGTTCTGGTTCTGGTTTAAAGCGCATCAGCATGCAGAGGA
>JAVLVB010000208.1:1183409-1202548 GCA_032876305.1 Orestias chungarensis
CCCCCCCCCCCCCCCCCCGAAAAAAAAACAGGCAGAGAAACTCAATGCAAAGAAAAACTGTCGACATTTTAAATCCCATCATCATAAATTAACGGAGTACGCAGGTTTATGAGGCTGACATTAACTGTGATCTAAGCTGCTGTGTTGAGTTTAATCACCAGGTTTTGGACCGAGCAGGATGAATTTGACCTTCTTTGTGACTCTGGCCCCGCAGAGCTGAGGAGCTCTTTCAGACTCGTCTCTATTGTTTTGTTGCACCACTTCATATTTGTCTCTAATCTACGTTTATTTTTTATTTTTCCCAGGGTGAGTGAATCAAACAAACTAAAAAAACATTGAAACTGACTTGATAAAACAGAACTTTAAATTATTCAACATCTCGTCGGTTTTAAAATCAGTAACATCCACAAGAAAACGCCCCAGCAGCATAATGCTGCCTCTACCATGCTTCACCAAGGCAATGCAATGAGTTGAAATGGATTTGATTTTTGTGGTTTTATTAAATTCCTTTTTTTTTTATGTGAACTGATTAAATGTGGAAACTTATGTGTTTTACAGCAACACATGCATACGTACGGCTTAATAAACTCGTTTTAAACTTTTAAACATCTCATGCCGTTTGTTGGGCGACAACTCTTCTTTTATTAGAGGTATAAACATATTTTAAGAGGATTTTGTTTTCTAATATGGTTTCATCACCTGTCTCAGGTAGAGGAAAAAGCTGGAATACTGTCCGGCCTCCGGCAGGTAAGACAGGAAGACGGTGATGCAGATGAGCAGGACGGTGGAGTCCTGACCGACCTTCCTCAGAGACTGAATAAAAGACAGCGAGAGAGAGAGAGAGAGAAGTGGTGAAGCAGCGAAAGCTTCGACTGACACAGAATCTTCTAAATAAAAACCTAAGCCACGAACGGTGAAACGCTTCACGAACACAAACGCAAACCCACGATCAACCAATTTGATGCAAAAGAAACTGGCTGCAACAACGGAGACAATATTTAAAGGGAAAAGCTCAAAATAGTTAAAGGAGCAAGTAAAGAATGCTGCAGAAAACGATCTGGGGACGGAAATCGATCCAGCGCCACCGGCGCTGAGGACGACGGTGTGTCTCCTCCACCGTGATTAAAAACAGCAGCATATTTACGTAGGTAACATCAGCGTGCACCAGACTGACCTCCTAGTGGCTGGGAGCGCTTCGTTTGCTGCGTTTTATACTTGCTGCTGTTTTTGTCAGTTGCAGCTTTTGTTTTTGCATTTGTTCTGTTTATTGTTGGATTATTTGTTCAGCTGCAACATTTTCATTGTTTTGGAGTTTGCATCGTTTATACGACGCACCGGTCGGCCAGACGATCAAATCTAGGGTTCAGGGGCGAGTCGATATTGATTTTGGTCTGACATCAGCAAAAAGAAAGATATGACATAGCAGCCTGCATCAAAATCTCCAGCATTTAATTTGCGCCACCATTTCTATTTAGCAGCTTTTATCCAGCATGCAGAGCCGAGATCGCTACTTTTGCTAACTGTAGCAGTGAGTTGGAGTGACGTCGGTCGTCGTAAACCTCTATTCTCTATTTGAGTAACTTCAATTAATGAGACATTTCATAACATTTCACAGAACAAGAGCAATAGTTGCATGATTTATGCTGATTAGTATCAGATTAGTTTCAGTATCGTATCGGAAGTGAAAATGTTGCATCAGGTCAATATTTAAATCGGTTTAAGGCTACTGACCGCGAACGGGTCGGCCTGCTCCCAGGAGAACGGCGTCCCCCAGCTGTTGAGCCTCATCTTGTCTGGCAGCGACTCGGGGACGGCCAGCACGATGAAGCAGATGTCGGCCAGCGAGATGAGCGTGGCCAGAAGGACCACCAGGTTGTCGCCGTACCAGGCCGACAGGAAGGCCCCGATGGCCGGACTCGTCACCAGGCTGGCCGCGAATGTGGCAGAGACCTGCGGAGGTCGGAGGGAAGGTTGGCGATTTCTCAACACTCCATGACTTAAGATGATAGGAATAAACCGACCGGCAGTTCTTACCAGACCGTAGGCGGTGCTTCTCTCTCTCTCATCCGTCACGTCAGCGACGTAGGCGAAGATGACGGAGAAAGTGACGGAGAAGGCGCCAGACATGGAGATCATGGCGAAGTACCACCTGAGGGAAGAGCAGCGGATTATGAGGAGCTTAGAGAGAGTAAAGGGTTCAGCAGGGAACATTCGACTCAGTCCTGTAACTGTGGGTCCTTCTACAAGTTTAACTCCGCCCACTGCAGTATCCTACGTTTTGACATAAAATAAACGTGGTTTCCAACAAAATCTACTTTATTTACCGTTAAAGTGAAAATTAAATGCATAACGGAGCAGAACCGAGCGGATGTAAAATAAGACGCACTCCCTCCTTGTCAGAGATTTACTGATGTGCGCATTTCCTCAAGACCTTGAAAATTATGGAAACCTCTTACGGAGATGCAGGAAATATCTAAAAACAACAAATTTGCCTTGACATCTGATGCCTCAAACTGGCCTCCGTCTCTTTAAGAAGCTTCCAACACGCCCTCTAAGCGTGTCATCACAACATCACGGCTTCGAGGTGAGACTCACACATACATGAATGACTCAGTTAAACCGCTGGAATGTTTTTGATGAAATAAAAACATTCAAACATTAAATTGAGCTGCTATGGCGCTCGTACGGAGGTTTTTGAACCTGAAAGTTGTTTTTTTCTAGAAGACTCCATGCTTATGATAAAAGAATCAATGTAGGAGTTTAATAGATTTGTCTCAGCAGATTTCACATCAACGTGTCTACATCTAAGGCTACTACGTTCACAAAATGGTCTCTATGCTAAATTCACATTTTTATAGTCGTAGTCATAGTCATAGTCGTTTAAAATACTAATTAAATCCGTCCTAACTGTTTCAAATAAAGCAACCTGCGTGCACAAAAGAAGAACGTAGAAAAACGCACTGGAGTCCTGGGTTCAAATCCAGCATAGGAACAACAACAAACAACAGGTTTTGGATTAGAGTTGCGTTTGCGCGCTGTGTGAACATAGCCTAGTATTTACCGATCCGTTCTATCAATTAGCCCCCTAGAATCAATACTTTAGCAGGGTTAGCTCCATCTAGCTAGCCTGTGGGTCTGAAATCCTACCAGGGGCTGAGCCTCATCAGAGGGATCGGAGCACAGGTGAAGAACACTGTGATCAGGAGGAAGGACCTCCGACCCCATACGTCCGACAGCGCTCCGATCAGCGGAGCAGACATGAACGACAGCAGACCCTGGAGAAGAAGAACCTTGTTTACTGAAGGCAGCGTCTCGACCGACGGTGCGATGCAACGCTCATGTCAAGCTTGGCGGCCTTACCTTCACGCCTTGGATGAGTCCGTTCATCAGGAACGTGTGTTGCGGGAACGTTTCATGCAGAACCTGCAGGAACGCACAAACACTAATTCCTTAAAAACATGGCATAAAGGAGCATGTTTACAGGAGAGCTGCAAATCTTCAGGGCTTTCTAGGGTCATGCATTATCCAGTTTTAATTCAAAACAATTTGATTCATGACTTCTGATTCAATCTAAAAAAAAAAAAAAGCAAAGGATCCTCATGATCCACTGAATAAGGGTTTTACTTCCTGAAGAAGAATGATTGTAAAGAGCTCATTAAAACCTCTAGACATGAATATTAATTAAGTTGAAAAAGAGCTTAACTTCGCTCTTCAGAGTAAATAATCTCGAAGGAGCTCAGATGGAAAAGACAGAACCTGGGATCATTTATGACTTTTCTGCTTTTTATTTTTCACTTTCTCATATTGGTTTAGTGTTTCCGTCGTGTGTAGGAGGCTTCCTGAGGCTAGAGTCGCACTGTCTTCAGAAACAAATTTACGAAATGGCAGATTAGCTCCAGTCAGAGAAACACAAACTGAAGGAAATAATGTTCAGACTGCATCTCCGACATAGTTCAGAAGCCTTGTTAAAAACATGAACACCAATATGAAGGATTCAGACTCTATATTTCATTGGTATTTAATGTCAAAGATCAGAACAAAATGGTTTGCAATAGTAAGGTTTAAAGATTTTCAGAGTTACTCACATTGAGCATCGGCGTGGTGAGTAGTCCCCAGGCAAAGAACTCCAGGAAAATAACAACCACTGCGTGATAAACGCTTGGCCGGCCAATGCCCTGCTGGGGATGCAAAACACAAAAAACAACATTGATTTATTTAACGGCCAGATCGAGAGGGAAACCTCAGAGGAGCTCCACCAAGAAACCTGGACCAGGATGACGAAGCTGATCTCTGGCCAGATCTGTTCATGTCTGACAGCGATGTTGGGAAACTAAAGGGAAATAATTCAGCTTTGAATAATTTAATATTCAATTATGTATTTACTTGATTTGTTTGCATGCACAAAATTGCTTGATGGCATTGAAATGTATTCAGATTATTCAAAAATTAATTGTTTCCATGGGTACAAACTTAATGACTGATGTACTTTTACATGTTTTATTCAGAACAGAAACTCTCTAAAATGCAGATCTGACAAATTTGCTTTAAAAGGACGCAGAAGAAGAAGTCTTGTTTGGCCCGGTGCCGGGTTTTAGGAAACCGTGTTTTCTTTTATAACTGAACTCCAGGTTTAATTTAAAAAGTTGTTTTACTGCCATTTGGCGTCTGGCCACTAGAGGGGGAAATATGCATTGGGTTGGGTTGCCACAATCAGAATGAAATGATCCCATTCATCCCGTTTAGATTATCAATCAATTTATATTACAGTTCCACTCCTATCGATGTGAATCCCAATTAGAATATTATGGTTGAAGATTTTCGATTACATGTTTTATTCTGAATACTTGCGTCCATGTAAACGTACAGATTGCGTAGAACCTTTAATCTATTTCAGAACTGAAAAAATTATTAGAGACCCGAGTTTGTCTGTAAAGCAATTCTCTTTAGTTTCCCAGTTTGCTCCATTTTATTCCATCTTTTTCCAAACAACCTTTAACCTTTCAGAGGATCCCATCTTTCCAGGCAGCATGTTGTTTTAGGTTTGATATTTAAAAATAGACTTCCTCGTACATATAAATGCTATTTACATGTTTTTTGAATGTACAGAGGGCTTTCTTCCAGATTAAACATCCCGTGGGATTTTTTTTTTTATCATTTCTAATTCCTACTAACACCAGTGTTGCTCACCATTTCTCCACCTACCTGGTAGCCATCTTATTTAGAGAATTAGAACGTAAGCCATGGGCAACTGGTGAGGCCACCATTAAACCAACAAAAGCCCCCAGATAAAGGTGACAACTGGACCAGAACAGATTCTTCTTCGCACTCAAACGAGCCAAACACTTTGAATCCCTGTGAACAAATAGAAACATTATGATCCGCCCTCAAACAAACCAGGAGGTCCAGTTTAAGACAAGAGCGGCTCTAACGGCAAAAAGGTTCCTGGATTTATTTTGCTAATGCTGCCAGAAATAAAATAGACAAAAGCAATGACTGCAGTGTTTACATATAACTATTTTTACACAAGTTTAGTTTATATTTTAACCTTTTTTGTAGACAGAAAGCATCAAACTTGAATGCCGCTGGCACACATACGCAGGATTTAACCTTTTAAAATGAGTCATTTTCCATCTTTAGCTGCACTATTAGCACTGACACAGATTTACACCATTAGTTAATGAGGTTCTGTTTCTGCTCCTCACTCTGCAAGCATCCATCATGATAATAGAAATAAAGCAAGAGGAAAGAAGCCTTTCTGCAAGTTTTTGGTTAAAATCTGTGTTTAAGTTGATCCAATGTGGAGGGAAAAACGCAGTCAGTCAGACTGAGGCTAAGCTGCACGTAAGCAAAATGTCTGAAGCAAGTGCCGAGATTAGCTTTGTTTTTGCTCATCTTCCTTCATCTTGTTCTGATCTTGTGATGAAAGTCTTCTTTAAGTGAACATCTGAGACCAAAACATGCCGGAGTTGAAGCAGGAGAGGAAGAACCAGCGCAATAAAATAAGCTAACTAGAAAATAAACGTGCTAAATACTGTTAATGAATTCAGTTCATATTCATTTAGAGTTGCAGGAGCAACAATAAAGGAATACAAGTGGAACAAGACGCTCACCCCCAGCAATGTCTACCACTTACTAACTCTGTTCTAAACATGCTGGTAGAGACACAAGTTCAGATTATTAGGAACAATAATGTCCAACTAAGTCACAACATTCACAATAAAGATCTAATTAAATAGGAATTTAAATGTAGAGAATAATAAGGGCTGAGATTTTTATTATTATGCTGAACAATCAATAGGTTTAATATAATTTTACCTCATTTTTGTATTTTTTTGCCTAAAAATTAACAAATATTTGTTCCTTGAAACAAAGTTAAATAAACTGCAGTTTGTCTTTTTTTAATGAAACTTTGTTTTTAATAGCTTATATGGGAAAGTAAATGCTAAAAGAATTAATAATAAAAAGCAATTAATCGATTAATCATAAAAATAATCGACAGATTAATAGATTGTGACAATAATCATTGCTGTTTTAGGCGATATTTTCCCGTCGCTCAACAACTTTAACGTCCATCCACAGACGGTGTCGTCCGTCCTTACCGAGGTAAACATGGCGCTGCTGGGAGAACGTGGCCTTATTCAGGACGTGGGTTTCAATCCCCATATAGAGCAAACCCAGAACCAGAGTCAACAGAACCACCGCACTAAAGCAGAACCAGAACCAAACCGTTGCTCATGGTCCAAACTCTTTAAAGATTAAAGTTTACATTTAATCTGGAATCAGCGTCTCCTAGTCAGGATGAATGGAGAGAACCAGAACCTATCTGGCGTAAAGTCCAGAGTGAAACTTCCCAAATCAAAGAGACTTTATTGTTCCAAGTGATCAAGAATCAGTTTATTTATATAGCGCCAATTTACAACAGGTGTCGTCTCAACGCACTTCACAGCAAATCAATTAAAATCAAAGATACATCATAACAAATCAATTTGAAAACTTTCCAATCTAAGGGATCCACTGGTTCTGGTCCACTGGGTTTTACCAAGACAGAGCAGCGAGCTCTCATCCCAGATTTCAACTCACAGAATCGTTGCTTCAGTTTTGACCCAACCAGAAGCCTGTTCAGGGTGGAGATAATCCGACAGGAAGCACTTTAATAGGTCTTCCCAGTATACATTACAGTCTCAGAGGAACTGAGGCTAATCCTGGAGGTTAATCCATCAAGTCTCAAACCTATTAGCAACATCAGCCAAGTAATGAAACTAACCAGTCATTCAGAACCAAGTCAGGTTAGAGATCTATAAGCAGATTCAGAAAAGGCCAGAAATCAGAGTTTCTTTCTTTATTAGCTGAGAGCTAAAAGTTCAATACAGTTGTTTAATAAGACTGAAATATGCAGAAGTGGAGGACTGAAGGGGAACCGTCACAATCCAGCAGGTTAAAAATCCACAAAAGACCTGAGATTATCATCCAAAGGCTAAAAAGCGTCTCACAACAGAGAAACGTCTTTAAAGATGACTTAAATCACCAAACCAGAATATTTAACGTATTTATTGCAATTTTAAAAACCTTAAATGGATATTACTAAAACAGTCAGCTGCTTTTTTTAACAAGAATTTGAAAAAAAAAATGGACGATGAGCGTTATGTAACTGTTTTATTTATTTATTATTAAAATAACTCGTCCTCCTCAAGCCGGACAAAAAATCTTACCGAAGGCACACAACACGTAAAAAATTGAGGTTTTTAAGGAACATTTATCAACTAAATGTCACAAGGAAATAATTAACACAATTTTTACGATATGATTGAAACTTCGGAATGGTCGTTATAAGGGCAATAAAACACCCTTAAATTATTATATTAGATAGAGACAAAAAATCTCAAAGAAAATTCCTCAGTTTCCTCAACGTTTTTTTAATGATTTTCTCAAAAGAGGTAACGCGCTAAAATAAGATGGAAACATTATCCAAATAAGTTCTGATGCAGCAACCTTCTTCTTCTTCCTGTTTAAAAACAGTCAACACGTGAAAAAATAAAATCGCTCCTGACCAATAAACAGAAAGACGCCTAATTCACTTCAATATTTGCCTAATTCACTTCAATATTTGGCGACATTTTAAAAGTTCACTCAAAGTCACAAGTCAACCATTGAAGGTGTTTGATGAATTTTCCCTGGAGGGAAAAATGTGGAAACTTGGCGCCATGTTTTATTTGTCCATTTTCAACCTTTATCTGTATCTTTTAATCAGAAGTTATGAAGCAGTGGTAATATTTCTGCTGCTTCACCATGAAATTAAGTAGTCAGAATGAACTTTTACATTTATAATGAGGATTTTATGTGTAAAAAATTAAAGCTTCCTGGTGAAGTAGATGAAAAAGGATCATTTTCAACATTTACCAAGTAGAAACCAGAAAAATAGTTTTTTTTGTGGAGTAAAATCGCTGTCAGGAAGGTGTGTACAGCCCTAACATTCAGATTAGTGACAATTTTACTCCATATTTTCTTCTCTGGCGGTCTGAACATCGGATATTTTTCTTTCCAGAATTGCTAAAGTTCAAATTAATATTTATCTTGAAGATTATGAGTTGAATTTATGCCTGGACTTTGACTAGACCACTCCAACAATTTAATCTGCTTCAATCTAAACCATGGGTCTGCAACCTTGGGAATCCATAGAGAAACTTTTGCCTTTAATCCAGTCAATCAGACTCATTTACAGCTGCTGATGTTACAGAACCTTTTAATAAAAAAGACTAATCATTTTTAATATAAGTAATGTTAACATTTACATAGTAAATCGAATAATAATGATAATATCTACAATAAGATTTTTTTCATCATTTGTAAAGAACAACCAGTATTTTCCTTTTTAAGGTTTTAAAAGAATGGACATATTTTCTACTATAGGAGAAAAAATTTTTGTAAAACAAAATAGCAGTTTTTAAATGTAGGAAATTCTGAGAACCCTATAAAATGTTCGTTTTTCGCACCTGACACGACGCCACCTGTGTTATCTGTTTAGTAGGTTTTTCTCAGCAACCGATTCCTCCTCCAACCTGACAACCTCGGACAACATCTAAACTCAAAATCTAAACTGAGTTTGGAAAGATACTGATTTACACCCTCGCTCCAGCATCAACGTGTGGCATGGAAGCTGCTCTGCTGCAGACAGGAAAGCTCTGCAGAGTGTGGTTAAGGCTGCACAGAGGACTGTTGGAGTCAGCCTCCCCAGCACCACAGACATTTACACCTCCAGATGCACGAAGAGGGCCTCCGGCATCATGAAGGACCCCACACACCCAGCACACTCACTTTTTGTTCTGCTCCCCTCAGGCAGGAGGCTGCGGAGCATCAAGTGTAAAACAACCAGACTGAGAAACAGCTTCTTTCCTGAAGCTGTGAGACTCTCAAACACACGCAATTATAATAACAAATGAAAAAAACTTTCTCATTTAACCGGCACTGTTCACTTTACTATCACACTTCAAAATGTCACTTTAAATTGTCGCTGTAATGGTTCACTTTTATGTTCACTTTAAAATGTCCCTTTAAAATGTCAATTAATATGTCACTTGCACTCCGAATTTTGATTGCTGCTATGTCCGAAGGACTATATTGTAGATTCTGGATCAATATTGTATATTCTTGTGGAGTCAAATCACATTTCTCGTATAGTTCTTTATAATTTATAATGTATTATATATTTGCGTTCCGATCCTCAATGCTGCTATGTCCGAAGTCCCATATTGTGTTATTCTGTGTCCATATTGTAGATTTTGTGTAGCTCAAATCCTATTTCTCGCACAGTTATTATACTCTTATATTTTATTACATTATTTAAAATTGCTATCAGGGTGTAAACTGGACCGTGGGATTAGAATTTTCGTCCCACCTCATGTACCACATGTGATGTGATGACAAATAAAGATTCCTTGATTCCCTGAAATACATGATCTACACATAATTCAGAGTATTACCACCTCATTTAAGTCCTGTTAAGTAATCACTCTCCGCTGTTTACAGATGAAGATGAGAAGATGATGCTTCTTCAGCCAAACTGACATATCTTTGTACATTTCATCACCTTTTGTTGGGCTTTAATGTTGATTTCTTGTCGGTTTGGTGCAAATAAGCGTTTCTTTGGACCTGACCAACAACTCACAATGTTCCTGTTCGTCCTTATGTTGGCTGATAAGGTAAAAAACTCCTGATTTCATTTATTTGGTGAAATCAAAGCCTGGGAATCATCACATCAATTACGATTCACTTCTTGTTCGTCAGATAAAATTTAATTTTTCTATTGATTTTATTTATTGGTTAATTTTAACATGTAAATACCATTTAAAATAAATCCTGCTCATGTCACCAGAACACAAATGAAATCACGGTTAAATCGGGTTTTTCCTCCTGAGCTTCTGTTCCGTTAAAAATGGACGCCGGGCGGCTCTGTTACGTAACACAGGACCAGTCCATCCCGTCCGAACCGAGCCGAGCCTGACCGAGAGAGCCTCTCCATTCCGGCCTCCCTGACCAGAGGAACGCGGCCATTTTGGACGAGAGCCGCTCCGAACCAGAACGATTTTTATTCAATTAATTATTTAAAAATTAATAAATCGTTGTTTTTAAATCAGTCTTGACGCAAAATAATTCACAAATTTAATTTACAAAATGTATAATAACCGAAATCAACCTTAAGACTTTCGCTCCCAAAATGGCGCCGTGTAAATTTTACTTTTAACGGTCGAGTCGGATTCTTAGCCGTTACCTCGGTGTTACGTCACAACCGTCAACGTTATTTTATTATTTCCACAGCGAAAAAAACAACAAAAAACCTGAGCAACACGACAGAAATATCTATGAAAAAACAACATTTAATTCCCGCTTTGTGGGAAACATGGCGACTCACCGCCGCTCCGTCCTTCATGATAATCTTCTTGACCAGCAGAACCTGGCCGGAAGTCGCCGGAGGCTCGGCCATGTCCTCACACCTGCTGCGGGACAGAAAGCATTCCTGCCGCGTTGATATCCGCGGTTCTCCGGGTGCTTCCAGGATTTCTCTGTGTTTTTGCCCCGAAGAGGCCGAACTGCGGTAATTATAGAGGGAAAGAACTCACAGGAGCTGGAGGAATTATTGTTTTTATGTTCCGTCTGCCAGAAGATGTCTAACCGCTCCGCTTCAGAATCCGCAGTCCGGTGATGCGATTAACCGGGCAGTCAAGTTACAACAAAACCATAGCAGTACTTCCGGTCAGTTTACAAAATAATAGACTAACCATAGCAGTACTTCCGGTCAGTTTACAAAATAATAGACTGCAAATTAATGCTGGAAATTAACAGATACTTTTCTAAAAATATCCTGAGTTTTTATTCAACGCCATTAAGTTGCAGTGTTATATAAATGACAATCAGAGTAAATGAGAAAAAATGTAAGTCACAATTCTTATTTCTAAGTTAATATAAGACAAAAGAAATTCAGAATAGCCATAACTTTGAGATTAGTCAGAATTCAGACTTTTTTTTCATATTTATTCTAACTAATTGTTTTTCCCATTTTAAATTCAAAATCAGAGTGAAGAAGAGAGAGTAACAATTCTGATTTTTTTTACACAAATTAAAGATAGAATTGTGAAATAAAAATAAAACAAAACTGAAATCTGAGAATTCTAAGCCAATCATAAAATAATTTTTCTGATATAAGTTTCTTTATTTGTCTCTTGGCCACACAAACAAACAGTATTAAAATATTTTGTTACGCACTTTTCTTATTTTTAAAGGCAGTTTGGAATATCGGTTCTCACCATACATAACAGTTATTCTTCTTAGATAAGTTTAAATCCTGAACCTAGTTTTAGTGATTAAGGTTATTTTTTTTTAAATACCCAATACAAAAAATTTTAGTAATGAAAAAATACATTTAGGAATGCATTTTGCCACAATCTTAAGCCTAAATAAAAATGTTTAAACTCCCAAGCATTCCATTGAAATCTGTTTGCTGGTAATATATTGTTAACATAAAAAAATGAATTAACTGAATGTGTAAATTGATTTTTAAGCTAGGAAAAATAACCTTATAACCCATGAACTTTGATAAAGCAAAATTGATGTCATAAACACTTTGTAGCTTCAGAGACAATTCATTTCAACCTTAAGGTTTCACATTTTTTAGACTAACTTCTCAAATAGTTTAAAATGTAAAACTGTATATATTTATGGATGGACGGAACCTGTTGATAATACGATGGCGGGGATAAGTTTGTAAATCCATTTTTATATTTTCTAATATCTCTGAGTATTATTATCCAAACCCATAAAAATCTCAAAAATTAGATTTAAATTTTCCCAGTTTCTTAGACTAGAAAGTCTGACTGAGGCACAACGTCTAGGTTCTTTTATTGTGAAATTTATTCTCTCTGCTTTTGGTCTTCTATTATATTAATCTCTATATTTTCATTTGTTTGTGTATTTTAGTTCATAATTCGTTTTCAGGGGATTCTTCTAAGGCAACTGTCAGAAATGAACAATATCTCCTTTAAATGATAAGTAAATATCAGAGTTGGAGCTTTAAAATCATGTGATTTAACAAACTCACAAACGGGACCGGAAATTGATAGTTATTCTCTTCAGAATAAAACTTTTCTTTGCATCAAAAACGGCAGGGAAACGTCTCTCTTCCATATTTCCACCCAGCAGCTCCCCCAAATACATCAACGATCACACTCATCATTTTTCGTGTTATTTTTTTTTTTCCCACTTCTTCCCAGAAATCTCTGATTGTTTGTCTCTTATTTTGAAAGTTCCACTGCACCCCCCGCTGGTTTGACAGCTGCAGCAGCTGAGAGGCGGACCCGCTCACGTGTAGGCGGCTCTGGTCCTGGATCTGTGTGTTTGTGCAGGATTGTGAGAACCAATGAATAAAACATGGTCCAAATGTGGAGACGGAGGAAAACGTGAGCTGACATCATCATCATCATCATCATCTCTTCTTCATCATTACCAGAGGAGCTGCAGGCCTCTGGGCCGAGTCACAAACTCAAGATGAGGGTTTTATTCCTTCCTTTTTTAGCTCTAATGTGACACATCCAGCTGCCAGCATCGTTAAAAATCACTATTAAAGGAAATATAGACAAACACGCCTTCAACACGAGGGAAACATGAACATTTATTCTTTAAAAAACATGAATTTCCTTTATTTGTACATATTTTGGATTAAAACCAAAATGAAACAAACAAAAATTCACCTTTAGAAGCAATAATATTAAGTATTATGTTTTGTTGCGTGGTTCTATGAGTCTGTCTGTACTGTTGCTGTGAAAACAATTTAAAAATGGACACATCATGACTCCTCCTCTGCCGTGCTTGACGAGGTCATCTTTATTTTGGTTTGAGGAAGCTCTGCATTATTACCAAAGTCTTTTTCTTCATCAATTCGGTTTCTTTTCGCTACCTTTCCTATATAAATAAAGTGAATTTGAATTTTCAAAAACACTTTATAAATTCCAGATCTAAATTAAATATTGTAGCTCATGTTATCCAGGTGTCTTGTAGATGCTGATGGTCGTGGGCAGGGATAACCTGTAGCAGTGTGGATCACTGCAGGCTAAAGGAGCCTCTGGGAGAAGAAACTCTGTGACAGACCTTCTGATAACGACGATGGTGAAGATAGTCTATAATTGACCAATCAGCCGAAGGTCCACAGCATCCTTTCTATTAGTGAGCTCAGGTTGCCCGTAATGATTAACTGTTTGAGTAGGGGCGTGGTCATGGGTGAGTCCACGTGCTCTAGCTCCACCCATTTAGCTCCCATTAACATTTGTTTAATATTTTTGTGGCGTGTCACTTAAATTTGTCAAAAAATACAATGAAATAGAATCAAATTTTAATTACTTTTGTTGGTGATGGGACGGAACATTTCTGCTGTTCTTTGGATTATTTATTTTACTACATCAGTGAGGGGATACCTGCGCTTTAAGTTTATGTCGCATTTGCTCCAAGCTGTTTCTAAAACATACAAACACAGATCTGTTGAAGCATCACTGAAACCTAACAACAAATGTATTTGACCCACAAAGTATTATCATTTTGTTAACCGTTTTACAAAACATAAATATCAGCACGACACAAAACTACAAGAATGTAGAAGATTTCATTAAGATTCGTGAACTTAAACTCTGAAAATGGCTGACCAGAGTGAAGCCGTCACTCAGAACATTAAACAGTGTCCACTCTGAAACATGCAAGAACACCACAACAATGAAACTAAACAATATAGTGAGGCCACAGCCTGAACAGACACATCTGTTTGGACATCTGTGCTTCTGTCTCTGCTCCTAGTCTCTTCTTGTCTGGGTCCTTTTTCTGTTTTGGGCCCTCATCAGCATCCCGGCCTCTCTGTGACTGATTCTCTGCTCTGGAGAGAAACAGACTTCATATGATCATTGAAAATAAAAAAAAGCTTCACATTGAACGCTTGGCTCCGATTGGACATGGTTGCCTGGCCTGCGGACTGGCACAGGTGTAGGTTTACCTGTAAGCTGAGCTGCTGGTCTCCAAGCAGCATCTGCGGCTTCAGACGACGCAGAGCAACCAAAGAAGAAGAAGTTGATCTGAAGGACCACCAGACCTCACCAGGTGAGTTTTTGTCTTGCAGTAGTTTTTTTATATGAATAAAACTGTTGAACCTTTCATGTCTGTGCAAAGGAGACGTCATCATGCACTTATTTGGGTCCCTATGATGCCTCCTAGAGGACTAAGTGTGTAATTACACCCTTCGGATTCCGCTTTGAAATAAATTGTCCCTTTAAATATAGAAATATTGTAAAAGAAGATCTTAAAACATTTTAAGTTTTTAGATTTCAAATAAGTATATTCCAAAAAAAGCGCAAAGTTCTGTATTTTGGATCCAATATGGTCGCTCCTTCTATCAATACTAGTGAGGTGGAAAACCAAAATACAGAAAAACACTAAGACTAAGTCTTCATGTTTGTGTCGTTTTCATCTGTTTTTTTCCATTTTCTTCCTCCCAGATTTAATAATTTCTCCTAAAAATGTTGTGCTTGTCTTGTGTAAAAAAAGACTCTGTTTTAAGCAGGTAATCAGACGTCAGCGTCTCTGCAGACAACCTTAGCAGGCCGCTTGAGTTTGATGGGTGATGATCTCATGTTAAATGAATTCATGATGTGCTTCAGCAGAGGAACAATTATTAAATCATTAAATAATTAAATTTACATTTTAAAATAATCAACACATTTATTTGAAAGACAATTAACTGTTGTTATATTTAACAAATTATTTCTGAATTTACTTACATTATTTAGAAGTGAATGACACATTTCAATAATTATTAATTTATTGTAATTCGACACTCTTGAGGCTCCATAACCAAGCACATGTTGTTTAGGAGAAAGGTTTAAATACTGAGAGCTAGATTACTGGAACAAAGAAGCAAAGCTAATCAGTAACAGGAAGCAAGGAGGAGAAACAAGCCAGGAGAGGCAGAACTTCAATCTAAAATAGCAAAGAATAGATTAGTATAAAGCAACACTAGGTAACCTTTCAACCTTCATGAAATATTTTCAGAACTTTTGTGATCATACTTCGACTTACAGCTCGTTGAATATCACCTCTGTCATGGCCTGACGGGGTCCGTATCACTTTAGCCAGTACTAAGAAACTTTTAGGAGGGTGGCAGGAACCCTGTCACACAAAACAACTACAAATGTGCTGACTGCTCTACTGCATACGTCCCTTATCCCATTTCTTATGTTCAACATCATCATCTTCATTGTTTCACCACAATTAGATTCATCACCTCATCGCTATTCATCCTTCACACAGACACTGGAAACAGAAATGTGCTTCAATCCAACTGCAGAGGACCAAGAGGTCGCCACCAGGCTATGCGCTGGTGCTAAATACTACCGCTTTTGTATACACTGTGCCGCAAAATCGACCGAGAATTGAAGTTTCCTTTAACCTGCTGCCTGCAGGTTTCTGGGCGCTTCACACTCTGATGTTGGGCAAACTTTGCTGGGACGTCGAGTCCTGGGATAGTTGGCAGCTTTCCAAGACTTCTTCCTCTCTGTATGATGGACTTCAGGAGATTTGGAGATGACCTTTGTCATCCCGTTCAGATCAATTGCAACAACAGTTCCTAACAGCTGCTCATCTAACGTTATTGCCGGTGTATTTCCATCCGGTTGCTGGGGCTGGGACTTGGTTCCGAAAGGCATTTTCTGACTTGCGGTTGAAAATTAGCTTTAAACCTTCCCAGGTTGACGGCAGCAGCAGTTGCAGATCTAAAAGCTGAGACGGAGTTCTGTTTAGGCAGTGAGATTATGGCACATATTCTCTTTCTGTCTGTGATATACATTTATAAATGTGCAACAGGAGCAGGAGCAGAAGAGTTTGAGGTGAAGATGGCTTTAGCAAGCGGTCACTGGCTGGAGAAGGAAATCAGGGGAGAACCTCCAAGTCCCAGGTTAGTTTGCCGCGGCAGCAGCGATCCTGAGCTGCTCCTTCTTAAACTGGTCGTAACTGTGTTTGGTTCCTGCAGACATGGCCACGCTTTAACCGTGGCTGGAAGCGTTGCTTTTCTGTTTGGAGGAGCGTGCAGCATCGGCCCAGAGGTGATGATAACCAGCCCAAACCTGATCATATCAGGCTACTTTTTTCTTCTTCTTTTTTAAATATTCAAGGAGATGAAAAACTTACTTTATTACCTTTGCTTTCATTATTTAGGTCTGTCCTGTTTACTTCTCTGACTTCTACATGCTGACAGGTACTGACAACACAGCCTTCACTGCTATTCATTAATGCTTTAAGGTTGTTTTTCCATTAAAAATAGTTTTCGTAACATGTATATATTAGGGCTGCACAACATATCGCGCATATATCATGATCACAATATCAGTGCATGTAATATATATTTTGAAAAGGATTGTTAGGAGCGCAATGACTGTTTGCTAACATATTTTACAAGTTCTAAAGTTGCAATAGTTTGAAGTTTCTCATCAATGTACCTTTTGAGGTGGAAATGATCCCCAGGTTTGATTATTGCAGTGACTCTCGAAGACGTGACCTGGGAAGAGATTCCCCAGAACGGAGAAGTCCCGTCTGCCAGAGAAGGACACACGCTCTGGTAAATCCCACATGTTCATCAGCAGGAAGCTCGCCACGGCGATGCGTCCGTTAAGGTTCAGGAAGGAAGAGAAGGAGACTTTCATAAGGAATCATTAGAGCCAGGGTGTCTATTGACTAGTTTGGATTAAGAACCCATCCAGATGAGATAATATATCAGATGGACTGAAAGAAGATGAAGGACATGATATGAAGTAGGTGAGAGGAACGAATGAAGGATGAGAGAGATGGGAGTAGAGCCGAGGGAAGAACGGGTAAATGGTTTCAAATGAATTCAGACTGCGTCTAAAGAAGGCAAGGCAAGTTTATTTGTGTGGCACATTTTCGTGTACAAGACAATTCAAAGTGCTTTACATAGGAAAAAAGATCCGAAAATGAAACAATAAAATCAACTTTGAATTTAAAAGACATAAACTAAAAATAAAATAATTATAATAGTAATAATATTCTCAGTTGCTATATGCACAGTTAAATAAGGCTGTTTTCAGCCTGGATTTAAACAACGGCAGAGTTGAAACCTGTCTCACCTCGTCAGGAAGACTGTTCCAGATTTTAGGAGCATAAAACTGAAATGAAGCCTCCCCTTGTTTGGTCCTGACTCTGGGCATCAGCAGGAGGCCCCTACCTGAGGTATAGAACCAAATCATGACATGTCAACATCCAAGGAATCCGATCATCCTTCCTTCATTCTAGCGAATCTTACTTATCAATCTAGGCTTAAAGTCCATTTTAATTTTTCAAATTAATTCTGAAAGTTTTCAATCCAGGGTCACTCACCAGATTCCATCGAGTTACTTGAGTAACAGCTTTCACTTCCTCTAGACCAGCAGAGACCGTAGACGGTAACATGCGTTGTTGTCGACTTTAAATCAAGCCCTCATACCTTTGTAATTCAAAGATTAGGGTTGTCGTAGAAGTCATAATTTAAATATGCAAAGTATGAAAGCATATGCTTTTATTGTTATTGGATTTTTTTTCTTTCTCTTTTAGCTACTGTCAAATCTTCTTGGTGTTGTTTGCGTGCGAAGGTTCAGAAAAGGTACAAACACAAGTTCACTGCTAAGTTTCAAAGTGCTCAAAAGCTTCTGTTACAAACGCCATGTTCATATTTGAGAAGCTATGACATTTTTTTTACTAGTTACTTGAAAAAATAAATCCATTGTTGAGCTGATGTGTCCTAAAAAAAGATCCGACAGCTTTCAATCCGCTGATTGTGATTGCTGGATCCAGGAATAAAGCATTTACTGGCGGATCTGTCAGAACTACATTGCGGGAATCTCTGCATTTCTGCTATCGTAACATCTTTGGTTTCATTTCCTGGTTAATACAAATGGAATCATGAAATTACCCTCAGGATTTAAATACGTCCTCCTCCTCCTTCGCTCCACTCCAAAGGTGTCAAGAAACTTTCACAGATGTCTTATTGTGCTTTGAGTCCCAACATGTCCCTGCTGTACACAATCAAGGTGATGAAACTTATATGTATTTTCTGTGCTGTTTAGGATCTTTTTTCAGGGTTTGCATAATGATTTTATCCACAGTGTGCAGCAGCATCAGGATCTCCATGTCTCACCAAACTTGTAGTAAAAACTTGACCAACTCCTGTAAATTTCAATTAATATTCATATACCATAAACTTACCACCTGCACTATATTATCATGTTAATAAAACATAATTATTATGTGTTTACAACATAGTTTTCACGTTAATACGACATAATATCACGTTTATACAATAATATATAATTATTACGTTATATCGGGATAGTGTTCATTTTTATCCTCCATGACAGCATTAAGCTTAAAAGGAAATCAAAGTGTTATTTGCTGCTAATAGACACTTTCGCAGATATCTTGGAAATGCAATGCCTTGTGGGTAACGACTGAAGCATTCTGGGATTGAAAGCTTCCAAACTAACAAGATCTTCACACATCAGGGAGTCTCTCCTTATTTGGGGTAATTTTCAACAGTGGATCCAATCAAAGGGCTGTGTACGGATATA
>JAVLVB010000208.1:1209256-1228140 GCA_032876305.1 Orestias chungarensis
ACACACACACACACACACACACACACACACACACACACACACACACACACACACACACACACACACACACACACACCAGTGTTTCCCCCAGGATTGCAGGAGATGGTGTTGGGATGCTCTCTGACCCTCGGAGGTTTTAATGTGTGCACGTTTTTAAGCCTTAAGGTCATTTTGAGACCATGGATGTAAACAGCTATACATGAACATACTTTAGATGAACACAAAGTTATATCAGAAGTATTTTACATTTAATACAGAATAAAACGATACCAAAAACACACTCGCTCGAACAACCAATCTTTTGAACAACACATTCTAACGAACAAACAGTTTTGGACATGCTGTTTTAACTATTTAGTCCGTCTGCACCCAGGTGCTGAACGTTTAATTATTTTTGGGCTTTTGAAAAACGAGCTCCAGAGCTGTTATGTAGTTAAAATGGATCCATTAATGAAGATCCTCAGGAGAACAGCGAGGTGTTACCCCTGAAGCTGAGTGTGGAGTTTGATTTCATCTGAAAAAGGAAGATAATTGCAATTAATCAAAAGGAATGAAAGGAGGAGCCTTTGGAACATAAATATTAAGCCTAGTCTGCTTATGTAAACAATTCTATGTAAATAGATTAAATATTAGGCAAAATCGGAATAAATGTAAATATTTTTATTGTAACCATCAGTTTCACACAAATGTTTTTCACTAATAAACCTCTCTTTGGGTTCAACATTGAACCTTTAGTAAGCGAGACTTCAGAACCAAAACAATTACAACATGCAAAAATCCACAGGCAAAATAAATTGTCTTAAACTTAAAAGTTATTTTTAAATGCCTTTAATGTAACAAAGACTCTAAAAAAGATTTGATTTCACATTAGAAACATTTTAGTTTAAATTTAAACGTACAATAAAGTGAGCCAGATTAGTCACAAGTATCAGAGATTCTCTAACCGATTTTCAAACCAAATGTAGATTAATTAAAATTCATTAAAAACCTTTTACTTAAAAAAAAAAGAAAGCAAAACAAAAATAAAAATAGGTAATTAAAATTAATTTTGAGGTTTATTTAAAGGGAAATCATATGTAATCCTACCAAAAATCTATTGATAATCTGATTATATTTAAAGCTGCTGACCTAAAACTCTGCAGCCTGGTTCAGTCATTCAGTCTCATTTCTTTTTATTTCTTTGGTTTCATTTTATTTGTACTTCATGCTTTTTATGTTATACAGAATGACTTTAGGGAACCTTTGGTCCAGACAGACGCTAAAATACGGAGTTTACAACAAGGTTTGCAGTGGATAACTTCTTAGGTGGTGACATAAAATCGTTGTACTGCTCCTTTAAGTGCGACGGATTTACGAGACGTTTTTCAAATCTGTGTCATGGACAGGGACAAAATTAAGCGTTTCTACTCAGATTTGTTTGGTTGATAGTTTGGTTTTTAATCACAGATTGATGGTGATGGGTTTGGCTGGTTATGTTATGACTCGTTTTTCTGCTTTGCTTTCCCACTATAGAAGCTTTTGTAAGCCACCAGTGCGCTGCTGCTCTGCAGCGCTATTAGCCTCATGCCTTGCACCTGCTCATCTACCTTTTCAGATGAAGCTGTCTTACAGGCAGACAGTGCCAGATTTTTTTAAAGCCATAAAGTGAATATCCAGCTCTCCTTCTTTACCTGCCTGATCTTGACTATGTTGTGTTTTTACACTCCTTGCATTGCCCCTTCTTGGATTACTCATTTGGTTACTGATCATCTGGACAAGACCACGATTGCTTCCCCACCTTACCCAAAGATTACAGATCCTTGCCCAGCCCACGGATCTATCTGGATCAGCTGCTCAATGTGTGAAACCATTGCTGTCGTCTGACCATCAGGCTCTCAGAGCAGTGAGTTCGACTCGGCTTCTTAGTGTTTGACCCTCAACCAGGTTCCAGACCGCCACCAGAAACCTCCAAGACATCTCGAGTTCAACACACTGTGTCAGCTCAACATTTCAGTTCATTTTTCAGTTACCGGTATAATAATATAACAGGTTGAAACCGGTTCTGAACCTCAGACGTTGGTTGATTGGTTGGTTCATTTATGGGATGTTATGATTAGCTGGCAGGTTGTAGGATAGGTTTGCAGGCTAACATGATTGGTTGGTTTAATTCATAGTATTCCCGATGGGCTGTTTAAATAAGGTGTTATGTCTTTTATTGGTGGCTTGATTTTTATGATGGTTTGGTTGACTGGTTAACTGGCTTGTTTGGTAATTTAGTGATCAAATTAATAAGGAATTTCACATGTATTAATATAAACAAACTTCCATAAAAGTTTTTTTTTTCATTTGCTTTTAAGGATATCTACGTGTTTGGAGGAAAGATCTCAAATAAGGATTCCACGGTGACGTCCAATGAAATCCATAAACTGAGTATTGGTACGTTAGTGGAAGACAAATCAGATTGATGTAGATGAATTAAAAAGTGTGGATTAACTCGCGTCTAATGTGTGTTTCTCCAGCAAAGATGAAGTGGAAGGTTCCTCTGTATGTTGGGATACCTCCAGCTCGTCGACATGGGCACGCAGCCTTTATCCTCCACAGTCACGTCAGTCAACCTTCTAAATACATAATATACACTTTGGTATCAATACTCAAGTCTAGACACACATTCACCAACATTCCCTATTTTTTTATTTGCTGGTTTCCAGCTGTATGTCTTTGGAGGGAAGAATGAAGATCAGGATTTCAATGACTTGAAGGTGATGAAGCTCATCAATCCCTCCGAGAGACAACCAGGTAGATGAAAAGCTTTAAAACGTATTTATCTCTCGATGAAACCAAATAATCTCATTCAAAAATGTTGGAAATTTTGACTTTTACGGTTGAACAAACTACTCTACCTGCTAAACCTACTAGTAGAAATGTTTTACATCGATGTTAAAATAATGTTGGTATTATTTGAAGCGCTTACTCTAAACACTTGAATCACACGGAAGCTGCTCAATATTGTACTGAACAAAAAGCCTTTGACGCCTTTCTTTACATTCATATGTAACGTATAAATAATCTCTGGAACTTTCCAAATTTAAAATGTTTGGTAAGAGTTTTACAAAGTAACATTTCATTTGTAAAACACCTATCACAACTAAAAATGTTTCACAAACTACATAGGAAGAAACATCACATTGATTAGCCTAAAACCAATAAAGTGAACTAATAGTAAAAATATAAGTCCATTACAAAAAGTATGTAAAAGGATTTCCAGCTCACAACTAAACACCATAGATCTGAACGTAGCTGTATTTTCCTTTGTATGACAAAAACGGATTTAAACTAGTCACCGGTCAAACATCACATCCATTTTCCTGAGATTAGACTCAACAAAGGGAGTTTTTGTTTTAAATTAGGTGCAATGATTAATCAAAAGCAGAATTTAAGTCCAACAGAAACAAAACTGCAGAGTCAGCTGCTATTAGTTAGGATAGTTAGGTTGTTGAACGCTTTAAAACAATTTCTGCTGAATGGATTCCACCAGAACCTATCTGACTGGTTTGTTGGTTCTTTGGGTTTATGGCTGCTTGTTTGGAGAAATGATTGATTAGTTTGATTAAATGATTGGTTGGAGACTTGGGTTTAATGAATGATTAATTGGACGGGGTTCCCACGCGTCCTGGAAAACCTGGAGAACCTGGAAAATGGCTGACCAATTTACCAGTCCTGGAAAACACATGGAAAATGAGAAAAAAAGTAAAATGTCCTGGAAAAGCTTGAGTTGTCCTGGAAAATAATAATAACCTCCCTCTGCTTCTCTCTGCCTTGAGGGTAAACCCAAACGGGTTAAACATTTTACGCATGTACGTCTTTTTTTAATTCCCTTTAATGGGAGACATTGAGCTTCTAGCCGGCACAGCGCCCCACGTGACCAACCAACCAATCAGATTTCATGTTCCCTTAGCGCAGTTCTGCTGCCCTGTGTTTCCATATGAATTTGTTGCTAGATTTGCCGACTTTTCAGACCCAAGCAAGGATTTATTTTCTCCAAAGAACCAAAACTAGCAACGTTCAGTTCAACAGTGTTGCTGTTCCCTCTCGCTGTCTCCTGTTGAGTGACAGAGGAGCAGCGGAGAGCTGTAGTGGCCATGCCGTCACTTTAGGCTGTGTGCTCTCTGAGATGAAATCCATCTCTAGTTTTAGTAGAGCCACAGCGACCAGGACGAGCGCTTCGTGGTAGCGACGGCTAACAGGTAGTCTCAGTATGTCATACTTGCTCCATTGTCCGACAGCAAAATCAGAAAATATTTTAATGACAAAAAACGTACAGGTAAAAAATAAATGATCCAAAACCTTTTGCCTAATCAGATTAATAACGTCAATCATTTTTACTTTTATCTTTTATTTAAATACAACACTTTAAAATGTTGAATTCTAGATATTTATCCCTTGGCGACAGAGTTACACAGTGGTCGCGTCGACCCATTTTTTCTTTCTTCAAAACTATGTTAACGGAGCTCTTCGGATTGTTTGCCCCCAAACAATCCCACAATCCTCTGCTTGACCCAATATGGCGACACTACCCTGTGTACTTGCGAAACGGCTTATGGGTGAGATGCTCACCCCTGAGCCTAAATGAGGTGAAAACTGAAGACTTGCCTGTTCATTTCAACAATGTTGTTAGAATAAATGAATAGGATTAAACATTGCTAAATAAATAAATAGAATAAGTATAAAGTGATAACCAAACATTTATAATAGTAAGACACATAAAAACCATACTGAAAAGATAGCTTGCAATATTTATGTCAAAATGCAGTTTAGCATCTAATATGTGAAATAAGCAGTCAGAGTAAGTGCCATGTGGTAAACATACTCATACTGTAGCAGCTGAAAAGTCCTGGAAAAGTCCTGGAAAAAATTTCAAGAAAAGAGTGGGACCTTTATTGGATGATAATTGACTGGTTGTGGTTGAGTGATCAGTTGGTTGGTTGAGTGACTGACTAGATTGGGTTGTCCTGTTTGTTGTTTTAATGAATATTTGACTGGTTTTGATCGAGTGATTAACTGTTTTTTGTTGGTTGTTTGGATGAACAATTGACTGACTTGGATGGATTAATTTGTTGGATGGGTGGTTTGATTAATTAGTGATTTTGATTTGTTTGGTTGGATGGATGATAATTGAATAATTTTGATTAATTGATTAATTTGTTGATTGTTTGCCTAATTGACTGGATTAGGTTGCTCTGTTGGTGCGTAGGGTGAATAATCGAGTGGTTTTGATGGATTCATTGGTTGATTGGTTAAATAAATGATTGATTAGTTTGATTAATTGATTTGTTGAATGTTTGGTTTGGTGAATAATTTAGTGGTTTTGATGGATTAATTGGTTTGTCGTTGGATGATTGATTTGATGAATGATTAATTTTGATATGTTTGTTTATATGGATGACAATTGACGGGTTGTGATTGAGTGATCAGTTGTTTGGTTGGTCGGGTGATTGACCAGATTGGGTTGCCCTGTTGGTTGTTTGGATGAATAATTGAGTGGTTTTGATGGATTAATTGATTGGTTGCTTAAATAAATGATTGATTAGTTTGAATAATTGATTTGTTGAATGTTGATGAATAATTTAGGGGATTTGATGGTTTCATTGGTTGGTTGCATGAGTGATTGGTTTGGTTTCTTTTTGTTTGGGAGATTGAATAATTGACTAGCTTTGATGGATTCATTTGTTTGTTGGTTCTATGATTGGTTGGATAAATGATTGATTAGTTTGATTTAATTGATTTGTTGGATGCTTGGTTTGATGATTAATTGACTAGTTTTGATGGATTAATTTGTTGGTTGATTGGATGACTGGTTGGTTTTATGAAGTTTTGGTTGGTTTGCTGGTTGCTTGGTTGGTAAACAATTTATTGTATTTTTGTTTTTTGTTTGTTTTTAATTAGTCTTTTATTTGGAAAGGCAAGTTACGAATAATTTGTACAATCCAGCCTCCACCACATTGGGAGTGTGAGAAAAAATTACATAAACCCATCCAGGGTTTTTATATAGTAACAAAAACATACATAACAGAAGAGTGAGTGGGGGGTAGGGGTGAGTCTGGTCTTATTTTCCTTATGTTAGGGGAAAAAACAAAATCGAGAACATGAATTTGCCATAAGACTGAACCAGGGTACCATATACAGCACAACCATAATTGCATGTGTCATATTTAGTCTACAGGAATGACTGATTTTATATAGTTTGTCCATTTAGACCAGACCCTGAAGAATGATTCCCTTCGACCTTGAACTGAAAAATATAACTTCTCCACAATGTAAATGTCCTGTACAATATTGACCCTGTCATCGACTGTAGGTGCTTCAGGTTTTAACCATTTTCTTGTGATTGTCTTTTTGCCTGCTGCCAGGAGCACTAACAGCAGTTTTTTACATCCAGAGTCCAGTTAATAAATGAAATGTTTCCTAAGTATAGGGATTCACATTTACATGGGATTCTTTCTGTAAAGATATTATTTAGATGGGAACACATTTGTTCCCAAAAAAGTTTAATCACCGGACAACCCCAGAAGATGGGATGATGGTTTGCCCCATTTGTTCCACAGAGTCTCCAACATGTGTCTCCGCTGCCCCGATGTTTCTTCTGAGCTGGAGTTACAAAATACCGAAAAAGTGTTTTTCCAACAGAACAGCCTCCATGTATCGGAACTGGAGGTCATCCAGTGTAATTTGTTAATCTGTTCCCAGACTTCAGTTGATACAGATAAATTTCCTTCTTTTACCATCTTGTTTCTTAGGTAGTCTGTATCACCTTGTTTAGATGATAGAATACCATTGTATAGTATGGAAACAAGTTTCTTGCATGAACCAGACTTCAACAAGGACAGAAACACATTAAAAAGACTTAATTTGGCTGTTTCCCAATTGTCACATATTTTGATTGAAATAGGCCCTAACCTGTAGATATCTAAAGAAGTCGTCCCTTTCCAACCCGTTGGATCTCTGAAGATCCTCAACATTCCCTTCTGGGTAAATGTGTAATAAGTGATCAGTCCTTTTTGGATCCATCATCTAAATGTCCCATCAATCTTGTTTGGTTTAAAAGTTGAGTCGAATGCACACCATCTAAGTATTTTTATCTGGTTACCCAGTTTACAAATCTTAATTACCTTTCTCCAAGAGTCCAGCATTGGGTGTAACATTGACCCAGGAGGTATACTCAGCCCCTCTTGTAAGTCTTTGTCCATTAATACTGATATTAAAGATATATTCCTTCCACTGTTGTTCCTTCCAAATCTTTCTACCCTGCATCGTAAGATGGAGAACAGACAGAACATCGTTCTTAACTGAGCTGCAAAGTAGTACTCCTGTAGATTCGGAAGACCCGGTCCACCTTTCTCTTTCTTTAACTGCAGCGTTCTATACCTCACCCTCGCCTTCCCTGCCAAATATATTGAGATATTAATCTTTCCCACTCTATGAAATGTTTTTCTGATATCAGGATAGGTAAACATTGAAATAGATATAGGAGGCGCGGGAGACTGTTCATTCTCACTGACTCCACTCTAGAGTATAGATTTGAGAAAGGGATCAGGTTCCATCTCTGTATGTCTGATTTAAAATGTAAAATTATGGGCCCATAATTGACTTAAAAAATCCTGGAAAAATCCTTGGGAAATGTGACCCCTAAGTATTTTATGCTTTCTGCTTCCCAGTTTCAATTGTACAGGCTTCTAATATTGTTCTGTGGTTTATAGTTTATTGTTAAAACCTGAGTCTTGGTAATGTTTATCTTGTAACCATATTCCTCAATCACCCCTATAAGAACAGGTAGAGTTTGAGCTGGATTTGTTATGGTTAACAGTAAATCATCTGTGAACAACAACAACTTCTGTTCCCCGGATGCCATGTGAACTCCAGCTATGTCTGTCTTCTGTCTAATCCACTGACTTAACGGCTCTATGAAAAGGGTGAAGAGGAGCGGCGAAACACAGCATCCCTGCCTCGTACCCCTTTCTAAAGTAAAGTGACCAGATAGGTCTCCGTTAATTTTTATCCTGGTGGACGGTTTATTGTATAAGGCTGTATTACATCTATTATGGTCTGGTGGAACCCAAACCTGGACATAACTTTGTAAAGAAAGGACCATCTGACCGAGTCAAAAGCCTTCTCTGCATCCAGGCTCAGTACAAGAGTCTCTATTGTTTGCTGCGCTACATGATTTAAGATATGCAGGGTTTTTCTGATGTTATCCTGTGTCTGTCTCTGTTTGATGAAGCCTGTTTGGTCTTTATGATGTGCGATTATGGCAGTAAATAATTTATAATCAACATTCAGCACACTTATTGGGCGGTAGTTTCCACATTCCAATTTATCCTTTCCCTCCTTTGGGATTAGTGAAATAATTGCCTCTCTCCATGAGGGAGGGATCATTTTCTTTTCCAGTACATTGTTGAAAACTCTTAGTAAAACAGTGACTAACTGATCTTGCATTTCTCTGTACCATTCAGAGGTAAACCCGTTCGTTCCTGGAGACTTCCCTCCCTTCAACTTTCTAATCACTGATCTTAATTCTGCTTCAGTTATCTCTGATATTAATTGTTTGTTTCGCTCGTCTGTGATGTTTGGCAGAGAGAGTTGGGAGAGGAATATATATATTTGCTGTTCATTATTCAATTTGGGTTGGGAGTTAAGAGTTTAGAAAAAATCTCCAAAGCAATTATAAATCTTTTCTAGGTTTGTTTCCACCCTATTTGTATATATGTTCTTAATTTTGTGAATAGTTCTATCAGCTTGTTATTTTCGTAATTTAAACGCTAGGAGCTTCAGAGACTTCCCCCTGCTTCATAATATTTCTGTTTAGTAAATAGAAGTTTCTTTTGTATTTCTTGCATGTTTAAATTATTCAGTTCTCTCTTGAAGATTTTGGAATGTTCTATCTGAAGTTTTTTTAGCTCCACTTCCAATTGAGTTTGTTTTTGTTGTCTAATTTTCTATTATTTTTCCCCTGATTGCCGGTCCCACCTCTTTATTATCGTTCTCTTGTAAATATTGTTTGATTTCAGTTTTCATATTTTCCTTAAAGTTTTTACTATTTAATAAGTTTGTGTTCAGCTTCCAGAATGTGGATCTGCTTTTTTCAGCCAGTTGAAGGGAGATATAGATCAGGCTGTGGTCTGAGATTGGATTAGATCCGATTTCCCAACTTTTTAATCTATGCACATCTTTTTTAAACATGAAAAAATAATCTATTCGAGAGTATACATTGTGAGAGGAGGAATAATATGTGTAGTCACGACTGGTTGGGTTCTTATCCCTCCATACATCCACTAATCCCAGTTCGTCCATCATATTTTTCATTCTTTTACTGATATGTTTTGAGTTTGTTTTCCCATTTGATGAGTCCAAATTCGGGTTTAACCTAACATTAAAGTCCCAAGCACAGATCAATACACCTTCACTTTTTGTTGCTGCTAATTCAAGTATTTTCTTGTCAAATGACCAGTCGCTACCCGGTGGGACATAGATACTAACAAGCCTAATCAAGATGCCAACTATTTTTCCTGTAATTAAAATATAACGGCGCTCCCTGTCCTTATGTTCAGCAACATGTTCATAGCACAGGGAGTTCGATATTAAAATCGCAACCCCTCTTCGTTTTCCGGAGCCGTGGGAAGAAAAATAGACAGATTTAAACCCCATCTTGTCCAGTTTGGCATGTTCAGAATCATCAAGGTGGGATTCCTGCAGCATTGCTATTTGAACTTTATCTTTCCTGAGTTTAGATAAAACTCTCAGTCTCTTAATCGGATTATTTATTCCATTTATATTGAAAGATACCACCTTTAAATGTGTCCCACCCATTTGTCATTTTCTTCTCCATGTCAGTAATGATCACGAAACTCCAAACAAACGTTTTTAAGTTCCCGTTCTCATTAAATTAGCCCTCTGTAGACTTATCTCTAAAAGGGAAGTCAAGGAGGGAGCGTGAAGTATCAGGGATGTTCTTCTGAAAGCCCGGAGCCTCTCTTTATCATTTTCCCCTCTTGCAGAACCGGAGGAGCCTTTCTGATTCCTTCCCGCCTTTCAGCTCCAGGACAGCCGCTCAATCTGCTCGTTCAGGGAAGCTGGAGATCTGATGACTTTAACTTTGTAGCCCTTGTTAGCCAGGTCCTCGGTGGTTTCCTCTATGGTGTCGTAGGTTATGGATCCTTCTTTATGTTTCACTCGCAGTCTCGCATGGAAGAGGGTCTGTAACGGGACCCCGTTCTCTTTCAGGACCCTCCGAAGCTCCGTACTCTTTGCGCTTTTTAAGGAAGGCTGGCAGGTAATCATGGTCTAGATGTATTTGTTTTTCACGCCAGACAAATCCCTTTCGTTGCCAGGCTCCTCAACTTCACTTATTCTTGCGTTGGCTTTTCGTATTTCCTCTTTAATAGTCGAGAGTTGTTCCTTAGATTCCTTGGATTCTCAGTTCTTCTAATAAGATTTCCAGGCTAGCCATTCCGTCCAATTAGCTTGAGGTTACGGTTAGTTAGCTGTACCTGTTCGTGACAATTTGCGTCCTCCTCCTCTAATTATATTGTCGTAGGGGCTTCGTTGTTGTTATATTTCAATATAACTCAGCTGAACGGGAGTAATTCAATAATTTCTCCGGTTGTGTGGGGAGACTCTCTACCGGAGGCCATCTTTTTTCCGCCGGGAAACCTCAATTTATTGGTTTTGATGGATTAAGTTTTTGCTTTAATTCAGTTCAAATTGAGAAATATTTTATTAATCCCAAAGATAAATTAGATGTTGCTGTTACTCACATTATTGACACTTGCTCAAATAGTTGGTTGGATGAGCGGTTGATTGACTGGTTTGGTTTTGATTGATCAACTAATTGATCTTCCACAGTGATGAAGGAGATTCTGTCAGAGTTTGGTCTTCAGGGACTAAGTCACAGGTCAGTGGCTTCAGCAGCTGTTTCTCAGTTTCATTGTCTGTTTGTCACGCTCTGCCTGCGTCTCATCTCTCGGTTTTAAAACCACTGTCATTTCACTCTGTTTTTTACCAGTGACAGCTTCACTCCCACAAAGGTCCCCAACGTTCGCTATGATCTGAGTGACGCAGCTCCGTCCATCCGGTCCAGAACTGCGGCAGCTCATCTGCAGGTGCAACACACACATTTGTGTTCAGGTTCAGGATGAAACCCAGCGATGACACAAACGACATTTCCTGTTGCAGGTCTGCGTCCACAGAGACTTCAGCGCAGTTCAAGATCAGGCCATGAAAATGGTCCAGGCAGCCTTCGCCCTGTTGGAGCAGGAGTTTCAGAGGCTAGATCGGTGCATGCCGATATTAATCTCTCTCCAGTTGCTGTTACAGAGTTTGTCTCCACCCCTGTAGAGATAAATTGGTTTTCTGTTTTCAGGGAGAAATTAGAGGTTTCTAAGGCTGCTGCAGCTCTGCAAAGGGACAAGGAATCACATGAAGCTCACAAACACCAACAACAGCAGGTTAAAACAGGGTTTCATCTTGTTCAGTCAAATCTACAGTACACAAATATGTGGTTGGGACAAATAGTAATTTAAAAATAATGTTTTATACTCAAATGCAACCTAATCTGGATGAATAACAAAGCAATTTATTCTAATGTAATCAAATTCATGTGGAAAAAATACTATAAATTAACTGCAATGAAATGTTATTGTAATTTGGAGAAAATTTTACCTAATCTAATCTACTCTGTACCAATATGAAATCTAATCTAGACAAATGCCAATCCAGTTTAATTTAATGCGATAGAAGTTATTCTATAGAAACTTCAATCTAATCTAAGGAAAATCTGATATAATCTGGACTAATTCCAATTTAATGTAATACAATCTAATCTAATTTAAACCTATACCAGGCTAGGTAATGTATTTTACCTGCTCTTCAAAAACTGTCATCTAATCTAATATAACCTGGACAAACTCCAATGGAAATTATTTAGTCTAAACTTATCTTCGTAAACCTGAATCAGATCTACTGTAAATTGTTATATAATCTAATATGGAGGAACTGTAATCTGATCTAAAATAGACAAAATTGTTTATAATAGTTTAATATCATTTAATCTGGAAAAACGCAAATTAAATGTAATTATGTCTGGACTCACTTCAGTCTAATCCTAAAATCTCTACATTTAATTAACTTTTAGATATTACCTATACTAATTTCGTACAGTGAGAAGTTTCAGGAGACTTCTGACGGTCAAACTCAAATCTAAAAGCAACAGATTGTTTACATCCGTCTTTATCTGGTTCCAGTATGATGGTTACGACTGTACGTAGGTTCTTGTTTGTCATCTAACGTGGAACTAAACCTCTTGAATGTGTCAGGAGCTGAAGGAAATGCTGGAGAGACATCGCTCCCAGAACCAAGCGTGGCTCCGAGCCAGAGCTGAAGAAAACGACAGAGAGAGGCGGGAACTCTGCAGACTCCGAGTCAGTTGATCACACGCACTATAAATGATTAATTTCCACATTCTGCAGCATTTTCGTAGCATTAAGGTCCAGGCTGCACATGCTAGGGTTTAACATTCAGATGGAAACGGTTCAAGAGCTGCTGGTTGAGCGTCCCCCAAGGCTTCATACTTGGCCCACTGCTTTTCCTCTGAATTAGTTATTTACTATGAATATTCATAGTCATATCTTGCTCAATTACAAGCAATTGCTCCGGCAAACATTTACTCAGGTTAAAGTGGTGAAATACTTACTTTAAAAATTCAAATGTACAAAATATTTGTTCTAATATTAGCAAATTGCTGACTGCTTCTGTGAGAACTTGTGACTGTACTGACTTATGTAGAATTAAATTCAACTGAGCCAATTTACAACACATGGTGTCTGGAGAAACTTGACTAGAAAATAATTTAATGCCAATCATACATACACACGTTAAACAAATCACTTTCCAATCTAAGGAAGCCCAGCAGATTGCATCGAGTCGTTGACTTGCAGGATTCACTCCTTACAGACCAGCAGAGACAGTAGACGTATTTTACGTTGTGTTGTTGAATTTATAGCAATCTTTCACTCCAAACATACATTTAGAACCACTCAGCAAAAGGTTTATACCTTCATTATGTTTCTGCATTTAGCAGACGCTTTTATTCAAAGCGATTTACAGAGTAATTCTCAATCTGACCATAAACTATCTAGAGGAAAATCCTAAATCAGAGTCAGAGGTGACAGTGAAGAGATAGAGGGAAGTACAGAGAGAGTAGTAGAGGGGGTATAGAGGTCTGGGTAAGAGTTAGGATATGAGATGCTCTTTGTAGAGCTTGGTGGGTCATTCCACCATCTTGGAACAACCCAAGAAACCAGTCTGGATTGTCATAAGCGTGGTGTGGCGACACTGCTAGACCAAAATCCGTTGATGAACGAAGCGACGAGTTGACTAATTGAAGACCAGACGCGCCGCTGCGTGCTGGATCATTTTTAAAGTTTTTACATACAGGCTAGGAGGCTACAATAGTCAAGGCGGGAGATAACCATAGACTGAACCAGGAGCTGGGTAGCATGTTGGGTTAGTTATGACAACATGGTCTTTGAAGGTCAGCTGGTCATCAAGCATGACACCAAAGTTTCTTGCTGCCTTTGATGGAGTCAGAGCCAGAGATCCAGTCTGGATTCAGTTGGTTTTTTTGAACATTAACCAGAGCTTCCTTGTATGAGTTAGGAAATGTAACTGATGTCAATGAAGCTTAGATCACATGCGTGACTGCTGCAGTTACCGTAGGAGCAATGGACTGGAATAGATTTTTTGGATTATACCCACATTTAAGGTTTATACCATCAGTAAAATTTCAGCATAAACATGTGATAAAAATCTAAGTTGGGCATCAATTACCCATATTGTTTCTTGGATCCGTCTTTCCTACTTGATTTTCTTCTACTTCTACTGACCTACGTCTAAATGAAGGCCGTAGAACTCGCAACCCTGAACGAGAATGAGTCATTTCCAAACCCATCCCCGGTGTGAGCGGCGATTTTGATTGGTTCCCTTCTTATAAGACGAACAACAACAGCAGATTAAGTTATGTTCCGTCTTAAAAGGAATAATTATAAACAAGGAAATCTATTAGAATCAAAATGTAACTATTTCTTTTTAAAATGTAGAAGAATAAAAATAAACCCTAGTAAAGCACAGATACCAATTAAATGGACCTAAGTACAGCAGTTATTGTTCATCGCTGAATAGATTTTTTAAAATTTGTCCTCAGGAGGAGGTGCAACAGGACCAGGAGAAGCTGAAGGAGGAGCAGAGCAGCATCCAGAAACGCAGCGAACACCTTCTGTCCATCATGCAGCAATTCAAAGGAATGTAGAAACTACTCTACTTTTTATCTCAATAAAAACCAAAACAAAGACTCTACAATCTTTTCCAAAGTTTATCTGACAGTAAAAGACGCCGTCTGACGGGCTTAAATAATTATTATACTGGAAAACAATCATTCAAAAGCTACTGAATAAATAAATGTGCATCTGCATTTTCACTAAGTTAGTCGGCAGCTAAAAAACTCGACTCCTTATCAGATGTAATCTCATAGCTTTAAGAATGAGCAATAATAATAATCACAATAAAGATATACGTATATTACATCTTTATTTTATAGGTAAACCAACTCTAAAGAAGTTTCAGTCTTTGGTCGATTTTGTCGGCCCACTGTGGACAAAGGTGGTAGCGTTTTGCATGAAGGAAGACTACATTTCCCATGAGCACCAACTCAGCGTGGTAAAATCCTGATCAGTTGGATTGAATTACATTTCTTTTTCCAGTGTCTGTGTGAAGGATGAATAGCGATGAGGTGATGAATCTAATTGTGGTGCCCTAAAGCAGTCAGCACATTTGTAGTTGTTTTGTGTGGAAGGCAGGGTTCATGCCACCCTCCTCAAAGTTGCTTAGGGCCGGTTAAAGCGATACTGACCCCCTCGGGCCACGACAGAGGCGTCATTCAAGTCGAGGTATTATAACAAATGATATATGAAAATATTTTATGAAGGTTGAAAAGTTACTTGGTGTTTATTTAAAAGATGTAACAGTGAGAATCTCTCACTTAAAGAACCATAATCAGGTAACTAAAATGCTCTGAACAGAAAAATGTAACTTTGTTTTCCTGCCTGAAGTCATTGTTCTGTTTTGGATTTTGTAATTTAAAATTTTTCATCAATACAGCAACAATATTACAGTAACTGTCTATCTGAACACAAACGTAATGTCGGCTTCACAGAAGAAGACCTTCCTGCTCGATCTTCCGGATGAAAACTCAAGACTGGCCTCGAATAAACGTCGTTCAACAAAGCAGATGTTAATCTAAAATCACATTTTGTTAGAGCATGAATCATTGTTCTCTGTTGCAGACACATTTTCCCGGCAGACGTCCTCATTGCTTTAGGGATTACCCACAGTGCCTTGCTGTTTGAAGGAACTTTTAAATGAACAGATTGTGAATTTTAGCAGGATTTAACATGTTTTAACTGTTTTAACCAAAACATCTACGCTCACACAGCAGGAAAACCAAATAAACTGAACCACCATCAGAAGTCTGTGTGAACGGTTTACGACCCCAGAGCCACCAGAAGAAGAACGTAGACATCCCATAGCAGCGCCGTGTTTACGTCAGTAACCAAGATGAAGGAAGCTGATTACAAAAAATACGAAAAAATCGGAATTGGCTCGCAAATCCCTGATGTGTTCACGTAGAATAGGAGGTCTAGTCAAGACAGATGAGAAACTGCTGCAAACCTGCTTAAGGACCCAAGCAGCTGCAGTTTTCATAGTTGCATATGCACCTTTTTCCTTCCACTCAACTTTCTACTAGTATTCTGTAATGAATCCCTCTAAAACATTCTGTTAGGCAGCAGGTTGAATCCTTTTTGTTGGAAGTACCCGACGCCAGCTGATGGTGTAGAACCGCCGATTTCTGCCAGGATCGGTTCGATAAATCAGTTCGTTAGGGATTTATTCTCCTCTCAAGGATTAGATGTTTTATTTATAACAGAATCATGGACAAGCGGTTGGGAGGACTCCAGCATTTTTAATGAACTTGTACCCCAGACCAGGACCCGGTTGAGGAATAGTGACTGTTTTTAAAAGTTGTTTTACTTGTAAACAGTTGCCTTTAGCCTCCTTTAGTAGCTTTGAGCTTAGCCTATTTGAACTTGGCAGCTCCCACGATCGGCCACCAAAGGACAACAAAACCTTTCTAAAGGATTTTTCTGATTTCTTGGCTGACATCATGCCAAGGTATGACCGAGTTCTCCTTGTTGGTGATTTTAATATTCATGTCTGTTGTCCTACTTCACCGATGGCTCAGTCATTTCTTAATGTTATTGATTCTTTTAAGCTTGTGCAGTCTGTGATTGGTGCTACTCATGAGCATGGACACACTCTTGATGATGTTTTGTCGAGGTTTTATTATTTTCAGACCATGTGCCTGTTTTATTTGAGATAATGCTGTCCTGTGCTAAAGCTACAGCACGCGTTGCAGCTCAGTTCTGTCGTGTTCTTAACCCTTCTACTGCTGGTCAGTTTTCTTCTGTTTTTAATCAGAACTGAACCATCCCAGAGGCTGTGGGAAATAACACTGAGGGACTCAGCAACTGGTTTTATTCTACCAGTAACGTAGCTCTAGATTTGGTGGCACCACTAAAAATTAGACTTCCAAAATCCAAGCGTGAATCCTGGTTAAATGCTGTGACTCGGGCTGCCAGGAGAGACTGAAGGCAAATGGAATAAGGACAAATTACAGGTTTCACTCCAAATATTGAACGAATGCTGATGCCGTTATCAAAGGATTGTAAAAGACGCCCAAAGAAGGCACCTGTCGGTCTGATCGTATCAAACAGTCACGATCCTGCTATCTAAATGATTCACGATCACGCCCCTGCTTATGAGCCTTCAGTCGTTGTGCCTTGTTCTGTTGTTCTGCACGGCTTTGAATGTGTGACTTTGCAACCATTGCATGAGGTGGTTAGTCACTTAAGGCCAACTGGTTCTCCGGACGATGCTATTCCACCCCAATTATTTAAAGACGTCTTTCCTACTATAGGTCCTTCTGTCCTTGCTCTTGTAAATAGCAGCTTGTCCTCAGGTGCAGGTGCATGCAGTTCTGCAGCCTCTACTTAAGAAATCAACTTTGGATCCTACTGTTTTGTTGAATTATAGACCTATCTCTAAACTGCCTTTTATTTTAAAAATTCTTAAGAAGGTATACTATAATCAGCTAATGGATTTTCTTAACGAACATAATATTTTAGAGGTTTTTCAGTCTGGTTTTAAGCCGTTCCACAGCACAGAGTCAGCTCTTTTAAAAGCTTTTAATTATATACTTTTAGCAACTGATTCTGGTGACTGTGTTGTTTTGGTGCTGTTGAAGCGTGAATCCTGGTTAAATGCTGTGACTCGGGCTGCCAGGAGAGACTGAAGGCAAATGGAATAAGGACAAATTACAGGTTTCACTCCAAATATTGAACGAATGCTGAGTGACGGCTGCTTTTGATACCGTCACTCTCTGCTCCACTGTCGTGTGGTGTCCCACAGGTCTCGGTTCTAGGCCCGCTTCTTTTCTGGCTCTACCTCCTTCCTCTTGGCTCTATTTTTTTTTTTAGAAAATACGGGATTACTTTTCATTGTGATACAGATGACACATAGATATACTAACCACCAAATAAACACAGACTCCACCTCTTTTCAGTCTCTGTTCTTATGCCTGGAAGATTTGAAGGCCTGGGTGGCCCTACGTTTTTTGAAACTTAATCAAGATGAGACAGAGTGATTTTCAGCAGAGTCCCTGACCAATCTCTGCTCTCTGGCCCAGTATGTCAAGCCGGTAGTTACAAATTTAGGGGTCCAGATGGATGCTGGTCTAAAGCTGGAAGAACACATTAGAGCCATTGTAAAATCCAGCTTTTTCCATTTAAGACAGCTACTCAAAGTGAAACCTATTCTTTTTAGACAGCATTTCGAAACAGTGATCCATGCATTTGTGACCGCACGGCTGGACTACTGTAATGCACTTTATATAGGAGTCATTGATTTGCATATTTCCCAGCTCCAGAGGCTACAAAATGCTTCTGCACATCTTTTAACAGGTACCCGAAAATTTAATCATATTTCCCCTATTTTAGCTTCCCTACACTGGTTACCAGTACAATTTAGGATTCATTTTAAAATCCTTTATTTGTTTTTAAAGCTCTTAATTGGCCTTGCCCCTCCCTATGAGCTCTTTGGGGTTTGACACAATCTGAGATGTTACACTTTGTTTTATTTTACTGTCTGTATATTAAATATTCTTTTATATTCTATCTTTTTTACAATTGCATTGTATTTTATGATTGTGTGCAGCACTTTGGTCCTGTCAGTCTATAAAGTGCTTCATAAATAAAGTTGTTATGGTATTTCAGTTCGGTTGGCTCACACGGCAGGCAAATTAGGGCTACACAACATATGGTGAAAATATGAACATTACAAGCCGAAGGACAACAACACGAAGGAAGCTGAGAAAAAAGAAAGCTAAACTCGGCACCGCTTGCTTCATACGTCCAGGTTTACCAAGTCTGGCTTGTTGTGCTGCACAGTTACGACGCACGTCTCACGCTGATGACGGGAAATGTCAGATGAAAAGCATCATGACTAATCAGAGTGTTGACACTTATGAAACTATTGGACAATCATCCAGTTTAGCATCACATGGATCCAGAACAATAAAGATCAAGAATCAGTTTATTTATAAAGCGCCAATTTACAACAGGTGTCGTCTCGAAGGCACTTCACAGAAAATCAATTAAAATCAAAGATACATCATAAACAAAACAGTTTAAAAAAGTTTCCAATCTAAGGAACCCCAGCAGATTCATGGAGTCATTGACTTGCAG
>JAVLVB010000208.1:1233662-1249939 GCA_032876305.1 Orestias chungarensis
AACAGTATTTAGCGCCTTTATTTTCTTATTAGCTTATTTTACCGCGCTGGTTCTTCCTCTCCTGCTTCAACTCAGACATGTTTTGGTCTCAGATGTTCACCTAAAGAAGACTTTCCTACATTTTCCTGCTCCGCCATCTTGCTCAGGGCAAATGTGTTTATGAGCCATGCGCTAGCAAAACAAGGCTAACGATTGGCTGATTTCTTCTTCTACTGCTCCACTGGTAGATCACAGCGTTAGGTAGCTCATTACTGCCACCTATTGACCGCTGATATGACAGATTGTGTTAAAAATAGACGCTTACGGTAAAACGCAGCAACTAGTTGACCACTAAATTAGTTGTCAACTATTTTAAAAATCGATTTTAATCGATTAAATCGATTAGTTGTTTCAGCTCTAACTTAGGTATTCCAAACAAAGTCCACAATTTACAGGTGACAAGGAATTTCAGTAGCATTGTTTATGTTTGAAAAACACTATAAAGTTCTGAAGTGTTAGCGGACCCAGTGAAAGACACTTGTTTCTTTTATTAAAACAGCACCAGCAACATATTAGAAAACAAACGGTGAATCACTGGATTAAATATGTAAAGTTTAACATTTATATTCTTCTATGGGATGCTAACTTTTTACCATTGCTGATTTTAACATAGGGACTGCACACAACTGGTAGCAAAGGTTGTGTTTTAAAGCACGTTTTGGATTATATTATCAAAAAACTGCAAAAGTCAAATTAACTTCCTCGCGCTAGCCTAAAAAGGAGAAATGTATTAGTGTGTTATCTATTTTTGAATCCTTTATTTACTTCATTTACTAACCATTAACTATTATTGTTACAAACTATTTTAATAATCGATTTTAATCGATTAAATCTAGTTTCAGCTCTCGACGGAAGACGGACGCGTACTTGAGTGAAATCTCGCCGTCTCTGCCACAGACGAGCTTCCAGCTTTGGCTTCTGCTGCTTTTGTCCCTCCGTCCCGGCTTCTTGTCCGGCTTTAGCAGCGCCGCGATGGCGTCCGGCTCAGGATGACTCATAAGGAGGAAAATCACCAGCAGCTGCAGCCGAGCTCTGCAGAATGTTCTGAGGTTTTTGTTGGGTTTTTTTTTTCCTCTGTTGGGGGGAAAAAACTTTGTCGTAAAACTGTAGAAGGAATAAAAGCTTCTTTCATGTTCAGAGCTGCTCGTTTTCCTTCCTGGTTGTGTAGAAAATCTTCCTCTGGACAATTTATCGCAGACACATCTCAACATCAGTTGGTGTTGACGTCGCAAAGTGTAACTTAACTTGTATTTTTCATGTTCGTGTGATGTTTAGTTAGTTTTAATGCAAACATCTTAGTTCACTTATAAAAACCTAACAGGAAGATATAGCAGCTTGTTTTAAGTCAATAATTCTTAAATGTAGATAAAAACTGCTAGTTGCACTGGCTGACTTCTTTTTTAGATGTTTATAGTTTTCTAATTACTTTAAGTAAATCAGCCAACAGAATTGGTACTTTTATATCTTTATTGATGTATTTGTTCAAAATAAGTTTTTATCTTGTTAAAAGTTATTTGTCAGTAGGTTTTTGTCCAGAAAAAAAAATGCACTTGAAAAACAGACCAATTTAATATAGGCTCATTAATGACTTGAGCTACATATAGAAGTGATTTCTGTCACTAAACGGCACACAGTAGCTGCATTTATCATCGCTTTGAAACAAACAGTGGTAACAAAGTAAAAAATTTAATTTATGCAAGTTTTGGGAGCCAGTAATATTAATTTAACATAGTAAAGATAAGTCACAGATCCTGTCATGACAACAGATTTATCACGACAACGATAAACATTACGATAATATTCAAACCTTACATGAAACTAGACAAAAGTACGAGGTAAAATTGAAGGTTAATGCAGTTTATCTCTAATAGAAGATTTTCTTACTTCTGGAAACTCTTTAACAATAAGAGTAAGTCTTAAAGCAACACTACGTAACTTTGACGCCTCTGTCATGGCCTGAGGGGGTTCGTATCGGTTTAAGTGTCACTAAGCAACTTGGACAAGGGTGGCAGGAACCCCTCAACACTAAACAACTACAAACATGCTGACTGCTTTACTGCATACGTCACTTCCCCCGTTACTTATCTCCAACATCATCATCTGACATTGTTTTACCACAATTAGATTCATCACCTCATCACTATTCATCCTTCACACAGACACAGGAAACAGAAATGTGCTTCAATCCAACTGATCAGGATTTTACCACACTATGCGCTGGTGCTCATGGGAAATGTAGTCTTCCTTTGCCCTAATCGACCAAACCAGAAACCTCTCTAGTGTGGCTTTAAAACAAAACCAGGTTTGTAATGTTCACAAATTTAGAGGCGAGATCTAGACATGCAAATCCTTCACCATCTTGGGAGTCAAGTGAAAACAATTCATCTCATGATTTCTGCTTTAATCTTTAAGTGGGAGGAGCTTATTCAGAACAAGAAACTTCAAGGTTTGCAGAACTTCTTCATATTAAGCTCAAAACTGCTTCAGATAAACAGACTTTAACTCAGATTGAATCTTTTTTTAAAGCTGGACAGATGGAACAGGCTGAACATGGGATAATTTCTTCATGCTTTGGTTTTTATCACTTTTTGAAGGCCAGCGCATTTTTTTTTCTCAAAGTGAAGTTGCATGGCTAGAAAACTTTGCATTGTCAGTTTTTGTTTTCCACTGCAGCCTCGCTTTGTTTCCCCATCAGGTCGGCCCTGTTAGTTGTGCTCTCTGTGAAGGAGCAGATGTGTTACGTAACACTGATCCTGCTGATAAATAATCCACTGCACGCCTCCTCTCGTGCTCCGCTGATCAATAATTAAGGTCCCGTGTTTGGGAGGCGGAGCCTTCGGAGAGGCCGACGCTTCAAGAGCAGTATTTGTTTGTTATTGATACTTTTATAATGATGTTACTGTGATAATATTTTTTTATCAAACAAAACAAGTGAACATTACATTTCATTTAATCTTTATAAATATCCCATGATCTGCATATTTTAGAGCGATCAGTGAAAAATTAAACCGGTTTATTGAGATTTTTTTGTGGATTCTGTGTCTGAGCTGCAAATCGACAACAAATGAAGACGGATTTGACTCGTTTACGTTGTTTTTCTTTCCAGGTTTGGTTCTGATTTCGTCGAGGAGCTGAAAGGCAAACGGCTGCGTCAACACTCCTTTGGTCCTGACTTCAGGTAGTCATCCTGTCATCACCTTTAACCTTTGACCTGCTAACTGAACCCAGTAGGGCCACAGAAGAGACTTATCTACAACATCTAGGATGGATCTAAAATATTGAATGACCTTTTGACCTCAGGAGAATCTTGAGGTAAAAAAAAAGATCTAATATCTTGGTCCCTCATTATATCCATCCATCATCCATCCATCCAACCATCATTTTATCCAGCAATCCATCATCCATCCAATATTCCATCCAACCAACCAACCATCCATCCATCCATCCAACCATCATTTTATCAATCATCCTTCTATCCAATATTCCATCCAACCAACCAACCAACCAATATTCCATCCAACCAACCAACCATCCATCCATCCATCCATCCATCCAACCATCATTTTATCAATAATCCTTCTATCCAATATTCCATCCAACCAACCATCATTTTATCCATCCAATATTCCATCCATCCAACCAACCATCCAACCATCATTTTATCCATCCAACAATCAATCTATCTATCCATCATCCATCCGTCCATCCAACCATCATTTTATCCATCCAACATTCATTCTATCTATCCATCAACCAACCATCCATCCATCCAATATTCCATCCATCCATCCAACCATCATTTTATCCATCCAACCATCATTTTATCCATCCAACATTCATTCTATCTATCCATCAACCAACCATCCATCCATCCAATATTCCATCCATCCATCCAACCATCATTTTATCCATCCAACCATCATTTTATCCATCCAACCATCATTTTATCTATCCATCATCCATCCATCCAACCATCATTTTATCCATCCAACCAACCATCCATCCATCCATCCAACCATCATTTTATCAATAATCCTTCTATCCAATATTCCATCCAACCAACCAACCCACCAATATTCCATCCAACCAACCAACCATCCATCCATCCATCCAACCATCATTTTATCAATAATCCTTCTATCCAATATTCCATCCAACCAACCAACCAACCAATATTCCATCCAACCAACCAACCATCCATCCATCCAACCATCATTTTATCCATCCAATATTCCATCCATCCAACCAACCATCCAACCATCATTTTATCCATCCAACAATCAATCTATCTATCCATCAGCCATCCGTCCATCCAACCATCAGTTTATCCATCCAACATTCATTCTATCTATCCATCAACCAACCATCCATCCATCCAATATTACATCCATCCATCCAACCATCATTTTATCCATCCAACCATCATTTTATCTATCCATCATCCATCCATCCAACCATCATTTTATCCATCCAACCATCATTTTATCTATCCATCATCCATCCATCTATCCAACCATCATTCTATCCATCCATCATCCATCCAACCATCATTTTATCCGTCAAACCATCATTTTATCGACGCAACCATCTTTCTATCTATCCATCCATCCATCATTATATCCATTCATCCAGTATTCATCCAGTATTCATCCATCCAACCAACCATCCATCCAACTATCATTTTATCCATCCAACCATCATTCTATCCATCCATCAAGTATTCATCCATCCAACCAACCAACCATCCATTCCTTCCATCCAACTATCATTCTATCCATCCATCATCCATCCAATATTCCATCCATCCAACCATCCATCCATCATTATATCCATTCATCCAGTATTCATCCTTCCAACCAACCATCCATCCATCCATCCAACCATCATTTTATCAATCATCCTTCCATCCAATATTCCATCCAACCAACCAACCATCCATCCATCCAACCATCATTTTATCCATCCAATATTCCATCCTTCCAACCAACCATCCAACCATCATTTTATCCATCCAACAATCATTCTATCCATCCAACCATCATTTTATCTATCCATCATTCATCCATCCAACCATCATTTTATCTATCCATCATTCATCCAACCATCATTCTATCTATCCATCATCCATCCATCCATCCATCCAACCAACCATCATTTTATCCATCCAACAATCATTCTATCCATCCAACCATCATTTTATCTATCCATCATTCATCCATCCAACCATCATTTTATCTATCCATCATTCATCCAACAATCATTCTATCTATCCATCATCCATCCATCCATCCAACCAACCATCATTTTATCCATCCAACAATCATTCTATCCATCCAACCATCATTTTATCTATCCATCATTCATCCATCCAACCATCATTTTATCTATCCATCATTCATCCAACCATCATTCTATCCATCCATCATCCATCCAATATTCCATCCATCCATCCAACCATCATTTTATCCGTCAAACCATCATTTTATCGACGCAACCATCATTCTATCTATCCATCCATCCATCATTATATCTATCCATCATTCTATCCATTCATCCAGTATTCATCCAGTATTCATCCATCCAACCAACCATCCATCCATCCATCCAACTATCATTTTATCCATCCAACCATCATTCTATCCATCCATCAAGTATTCATCCATCCAACCAACCATCCATTCCTTCCATCCGATTATCATTCTATCCATCCATCATCCATCCAATATTCCATCCATCCAACCATCCATCCATCCATCATTATATCCATCCATCATTCTATCCATTCATCCAGTATTCATCCATCCAACCAACCATCCATCCATCCATCCAACCAACCATCATTTTATCCATCCAACCATCTATCCATCCATCCATCCAGTATTCATCCATCCATCTAACCAACCAACCATCCATCCATCCAACTATCATTCTATCCATCCATCATCCATCCAATATTCCATGCATCCAATATTCCATCCATCATTATATCTATCCATCATTCTATCCATTCATCCAGTATTCATCCATCCAAGATATTTCATCTATCGTGAAATATCTTCTGTGAACTTCACCTACTTTGTATTCATTAGATTCTGTTTGTATGGACTATGCTGATACCTCAAACATAACCAGGCGTCTCTGCAGCCTGATTGGTTTTTATTGTTTATTCGTAGTATTTAGGCCCTGCACCTCTGATTTTCCCCTCTGTCTGGTTCCAGAGCTGTAGGCCTGGTTCTGGCTGTAGCTGTGTGGTGAGGCAGCCTAGCTGCCCCTCTGCCTCCAGATGAATGAAGAGCCCACCGGGACACAGAGACACAGCTGATGCAGGTCACATTGCACAGGACCAAAAAGCATTTAAACAACATTTCTGTAAACTCCACTCGCCCTCAAACCTGTTTGTTTGCTTTTCTCAGGGCATGCAGGTGTTTCTGCAAACATGATGAAGAAGAAGAACCCACACAAGTGAGTCCATGCTTCCAGGCCGGGGGCGCCATCTAAAGGGAAAAGTTGGGATAATCAAGGCACCGAAACAAGAGCAAAATATTAATACCTAGATTAGGGGCCCCTGTCAAAATGTAAACTCTTTCCAACTCTTTTTTTACTTGTTTTAAGCAGTAAAAGTTAAATTTTATCATTCCCAGCCTTTGAAGGTGTTTTTTCCCTGAGTTTACAAAAGTCTGTAGGATTCTAGCTAATCTAGATCAATTTACGGTTCCATAATGTTAGTGTCATATATTCATATGAAATTCTAATAAATATATTGTAAAAAGATAAACCCAGAAATGTCCTTTGGTAGGTTTTGTCTGCTTCAAATAGTGATTAACATACCGTGTGCGGAGAGTTAGACGAACAACCACAACAAACATACGTTTTGGTCCCAGCAGCGGCGGCACGTCAGCGCGTCGGCCATAATAGATGTGTCAGATCTGTTAAAGTTAGCATGCTAACACTAAAGTGTTAAAGTTAACATGCTAACACTAGTATAAAGCGGTAAAGTTAGCATGCTAACACTAAAGTGTTAAAGTTAACATGCTAACACTAGTATAAAGCGGTAAAGGTTGCATGCTAACACTAAAGTGTTAAAGTTAACATGCTAACACTAGTATAAAGCGGTAAAGTTAGCATGCTAATACTAAAGTGTTAAAGTTAGCATGCTAACACTAGTATAAAGCGGTAAAGTTAGCATGCTAACACTAAAGTGTTAGAGTTAGCATGCTAGTAGTAGTTTAAAGCGTAGTCTAACTAGTAAGCAAGTAAAGCAAATGGACTGAAGTTGATCCAGCGTCTTACTACAGGAGCTTTAAGTTAGTAACAACTGGCTTTGTTCTTAGACAGATTCTGGATTTCAGAACTAAGCAATGTTCATATTTAGCTCATACTACGTTATAGATGACCTTAAATGGTCCAAGACTGTAAGTTAGCATAACGGGACTAAATAACTGGCTCAGCTATGCTGCTATGTTATGTCATGTTTGCTGTTTACTAGATGTGGGAGAAGCAGGTTTATTCTCCTACATTTGGAAACAAGAATTCACAAGATTTTCACACTTTTCCACATTTTCATAGCAGAAAACACGACGAAAAGTCGCAGAATTCACCACAAAATCAATGTTTTTTGTCCGGGTTTTTCTGGGGGGGGGACTGGATATCAGCCAAAAATACAAATATTGAATTATATCAGCTCACATCTACAATCTCAGCAGTCAGTTCCAGTGTTTGATCTGCATAGCCGCAACACTTGTCCTTTATTTTATTTGCAGAACCCTCTTTCTTTGAAGCAAGTTTGATAATAAATGGATACGTTTTTCCTCATAACAGTTGTTAACTATTGTTCTCTGAGAAACATCAAGCCTTTTTCTAACATTCCTCGCAGCAAAACTACTAACAGCCTGTATGATCCATGGTGATATCTTATCGGGTCGATATTGGTATCGTATCGGAAATTTAAAGAAAAAGTTGCATCAGGACTTCCCTGGTAAATATTATGTTCTAGTATTAGACCAGAGGAAGAAGGTCACTTTTAACTGCTGGTTAGTTATGTGAAGTTTTTGATGGGTCGTAGTGGCGCCAGTGTGATTTTATTGTTTGCCTGTAGGAAGCATAAGAGCAGCCTGGGTCCGCCCACCAAGGTTCTGTCCCAGCCGCGCCGCAACATCGTGGGCTGCCGGATCCAGCACGTCTGGAAGGACGGCGGTGGACACGTGGTGTGGAAGGGAACGGTGCTGGATCAGGTGACCGCGCGGCGCTGCGGCGGTTCATCCACGCAGCTAAAAAAACAAATAAGCGTTCGCTGACGTTTGTTTCCACCAGGTGCCGGTGAACCCGGCGCTCTACCTGATAAAGTACGACGGATTCGACTGCGTCTACGGTCTGGAGCTCCATAAGGACGAGCGGGTTCAGGGCCTGGAGGTGCTTCCGGATCGACTCGGTGCGAATGAGCTGAGTTCCTGGGAAACCCGTTGCGCTCCGTAACCAGCAGCGCTCAGATTTTTTATCCGTAATTTAACAGTAGAGTTAATAAAAGCGCGAGTGGGTCACGTGGTTTATGTTTGGTCATGTGACGACGAAGCAGCTTCAACGACGGGCTCGAATGTTACCGATATATTTTATATCGTCTTATCAGCATAACAGCGATATTTATTTTAGTCTCAATTTCAGCCCAAATTTCACATCAATGCATCCATAACTGTTATTATTTCCTATAGAAATGTTTTTTTTTTTATATAAATATCCTCAGATTGGTTTTAAGGTTGTTTCTGTCTCTATGATTTTATATTTTTCTCTGTTTAGACCTTTTATTTATTAATTTTTCCAATAATTTTATTCAGATTTTATAAATCCCAAAGCGTCTTTTTTATATGCTTGCTAAATAGGAAATTATTAAACTAAAATCTATGCTTAAATTTCTTTTATTTATTTATTTGTTTTTAAAATATCGTAGATCAGAAATCGACTGGACATATTTATTAATATAATGTAATATTTGTTCCTATACATATTAGGTATGATGTATATAAATCTAAATATTTGTTACATATGTTATATACAAGCGTTATTTAAACCAGATCTAGAATGAAACTTTAATCCAATGTGGAAACGTTTCCATTTGCCGCAATAAATTTCTTTATCGTAATGGTTATTTTTCGTCACAATAAATTCAGATTGTTATTGTTTTATTAAAACTCTGAAAACTTGCTGGATTATTTTTGACTTTCTTTCCAATTGTTTGTTCCTTTAGAGGATTAATAAATGTAAAATATATGATTAAACGCAACTACTGGCTGCCGTTCAGAGAATTCAAAGCAACACTAAGTAACTTTTCAAACTATATTTTCCTAATTTCTGTAATTATACGTTGACTTACAGCTCGTTGAATGACGCCTCTGTCATGGTCTGAGGGGGTCTGTATCGCTTTAACCGGCACTAAGCAACTTTGAGGAGGGTGGCAGGAACCCCTCAACACTAAACAACTACAAACATGCTGACTGCTTTACTGCATACGTCACTTCCCCCGTTTCTTATCTCCAACATCATCATCTGACATTGTTTCACCACAATTAGATTCATCACCTCATCACTATTCATCCTTCACACAGACACTAGAAACAGAAATGTACTTCAATCCAACTGATCAGGATTTTACCACGCTATGCACCGGTGCTCATGGGAAATGGAGTCTTCCTTTGCCAAAATGAACCAAAACTGAAACTTCTTTAGTGTTTCTTTAAAGTATTTTGTTTTTTATTATTACTTTTGTAGTTTTGCCCGATAGTCGAACAAGATATCCCGATAAAACTCTGCCTCCGTATCCACGTTCGTGTCTGATGGAAGTCTATCGCCCCGCAGCTAAATTGCGCCTGACGGACGTCAGCCTGGCCGACGCCATGATCGGGAAGGCGGTGGAGCACATGTTCGAGACCGAGGAGGGTCCGAAGGAGGAGTGGAGGGGGATGGTTCTGGCCCGCGCGCCCATCATGACCACCTGGTTCTACATCACCTACGAGAAGGACCCGGTTCTGTACATGTACCAGCTGCTGGATGACTACAAGGAGGGAGACCTCCGGATCATGCCCGACTCCAGTAAGATCGCTCAGATTGGGCAATTTTTTCTTTTTTTTTCCGAGGTTAACTGAGGCGTCACTTTCTGCCCGCAGACGACAGCGTCCCGGCGGAGCGCGAGCCCGGCGAGGTGGTGGACAGCCTGGTGGGCAAACAGGTGGAGTACGCCAAAGAGGACGGCGGCAAACGAACAGGCATGGTCATCCACCAGGTGGAGGCCAAGCCGTCCGTCTACTTCATCAAGTTCGACGACGACTTCCTCATTTACGTCTACGACCTGGTCAAGACCTCGTAAGGACTCTGCGGACGCGCCGACGTGACAGGAAAAGAAAGAAAAAAGAAAAATGCAGCTCATGCCGTCCGAAACATTTAACCCAGCAAACGTTCCTCCGACCATCCAAGACTAAAAACTCTGAGCTCACCCCCGACGGAAACGGGACGAGTTGAAGGCGAAGCCGAGGTCAACACAAGCGAACGACCGTTTTCATTTTAACTTCTTTAATAGTTTAATTAATCTGAAGGCCGTTAAAACTGTCCAGCAAGTATAAAAAAAAAACCCACATCAGAAATAAAAATGTTTAAAATGATGGAGGAAGAAACGTGAAGACTTTTTAAAGGATGAAGAATCAGATTTTCCATAAGGAAAACGTTGGATGAAGCAAATCGATGCACGTGTTATCCAGCAGATTGAAAGTAGCCAACAACTGGAAAAAAAAAAAAGACGAATTCTGGAGAAAATCTCCGGTTGAAAATCTGTCGACTGGATTTCAAAGAGTTTCTGCTCAAGAAGAAGAAGAAGAAGAAGAAAGGAGTTTCGGTAATGAAGGAGTTTAACTGCTTGGAGCTTCTTTAGCGCAGTGCTTGTGATCAATGTTAATTACGACGGGGATGCATGGAACAGCATTTCTGCCAAAAACTAAACTAAACCGTTAAAAATAGATAGACAACTAAATATTACCATGTTTCAGTATTATAACATACAACAATGTGCATACAGTTGATAAAAAAATCTGTTTAAGAAAATATTTTTGAACATTTGAAAAAACTACAAATGAATGAATTAGCATAAACTAAAAAGCCCTTAAAATTTAACTTTCGGCCTGGATCCACAATTTCCTTCTTGTAAATTAACTTTTTTTTCCATTTCTTGATTAACGAAATTATAAACCCATTTAATGCTGATTTTACTTTATTTTGTTTATCAGATTGGGAACTTCAGTCACGAATTAAAGTGACAGGAAGTTTGTTCCAGTAATATTATAAACAAAGAACATGTTTGAAAATGATGATAGTAATAATGATTAAAAAAAGGATTTCAGATATAAAAATGTTTTTTAAACATGTAAAAAGTTGCAAATTTTCACTCAAATTTATCCAATTTGATATTTTTGAAATAATTGCAATAAAAATTTTTTTCTAGTTTTTCATTTTATTTTTTAGATGGTCCAAGCTGACCAATAGAAATACCCATCCGTGTTCGAAGGAAGCGTGTAGAATATAATCGGAAAAAACAGATTTGATAAGAATGCAATTCTTAAAAACTCGATCTAAAAAATAAAACTGAAAAAAATGAGGTACTAAAAAAGTCTAATCAGAAACTTAAAAATGTGTGAAAAAAATATCAAAATCAACTTTATAAAATTTAGGTTTAACTATTGCATCCATGTTGTAAATGGATATTTATTTATTTTTCAATTTTCATTTTTTAAATTAATTTTTGAAACATGTTCTCTTTTTTTATAATATTAGAACAAATTTCTCTAAACTTTTAGGACCCATCAGAAAACATCCACCTCCACACTAAATGACACACCTGGTAGCAGATTCAAAACAAGTAAATGTATTAAAGTGCTACAAAAAAACCCATCCTTTTTTCATTTTAATTTCATGTTTTTATTTAATTCACTCAGTGATTAATATGCCTTCTAGTTCATATAAAAGTAAAAACAGTCTAGAGTCATTAGAAGCATCAGTTTAAAGGAACAATGTTGAGTCTGAGGCTTCTAAACTTTTTCTGTGTTGATTATGTTGTCATTGTTACCCACTGGTGACTTATTACCAGTTTTCTGGGAGAAGATATATTTTTATTTTAAACATACAAAGATCCACGATATCCTGCGATCCAACAAAGATCGTGGGAGGTTTGGATCCCTTCATTTAAAGCCTTCTTGCACATCTCTACCAGGAATGTCATAAATTGTGGATGTTGCTGAGGATGTTATCAAACAGTAGCTGAACATTTTCCATAAAAAAAAAAATGAACCTTTAACTGGAGTGGTGGGACTGTGGGACCTGCAGTAGATGTACAGATAAAATCCACACAAATGTTTTCATCACATGCACTGGCTCCTTGTCACAAGTATTCAGCAACCGTCAACAGCAACGTCTTGTCTCGAAGACGTCTGCAGGTGAAAACTGTAGAAAAAAAGAGGCTTTTATTTTTAATTTGTATTTTTGGTCTTTTTCTGCTTTCGATTGATGCCAAAACAACACAAAAACAAAAGAAAAAGTCCCCTTCTTGTTGTGGAGTCGTTTGATGTTGAACATGATCAGGACAGCTTTTTCTTGTGATTTCACTCGAGCCTTTAAAATGAATCGCCTATGAAGGAGAGGAGACTGGAAATTTGCCCGTGTTTCTGTCTTTTTGTAGTTTATTTTAACCCCCCCGATGATCGTTCTTCTGATCTTTAAAGGAAACTTTGTCACAGCAGACCTTGTTGGGCGTAGAGCTTTCCAAATCCCTCCTGAAGAGCAAAGAAGGTCATCTGGATTTTGTCTGGAAGATCTTGGGCTTATAAAGTCACCGGAAAAATAATAAAACAGAAAAGCAAATCAGCTTTGTAGTTAAAGGTAAGTGATTCTTTCTGGTCATTATGAAACTCTTAACGGATTCCGGAGGTTCTGATTTAAAGCATCTATACAGTAAAACAGAACAAGGTTGTGTTTGGTGAACACACGGAAACTGACAGCCGCTGCTTGAATTACGTTTGTACTGATGTACTTCTGGTTTTCTTTGGAATTAGTCCAGACTGAAGGTTTTCCATAAACGTGTTTTCTGTGCCGACTTTAACGTTTTTAAGTTTTAAGGTAAATCTTCTCTCGATCTCTCCAATTATTTCTTTTCATTCAGTTTTATGTGGGGATGACCTAATCTTACACAGAAGTAGCAAATATGCTGTAAGGGACGGTTTATTATTATTTCAAAATATTAAAGCTTCAATTTATTTCCTTCAGTCCTTCAAAGACCATAATGTGTTTGTTTTTTCACAAAAATATCTTGTATATAAAACTATATATCCAGATGATAAACAGTTTATTCTCTCAGGAGCATCGTTAAAGCATTCAGTATAACACCATCGAATCAAAAAACGTCTATTAATCATTAAACTTTGTACATGATATTCTGTCACCTGAGATTAACACCAAATAAATAGCTTCTCAATGCAGTATTTTATTTTGTAGGAACTCCAGAACATCAGCATTACTGTTTAGGAAAGGGTCACCTGGGATTTCAGTGGCATTAATATGAATATATAAAAATTTTAATAGGAGGAAAAACAAAATTTCAGTGAAAATCAGTGAAAAATCTAATATTTGTTTTCCTTATGTGTTTATTATTAGCTTGCTGGTTCGCAAATGCAGATTAATTAGCTTGTAGTGAAATAAAAAACACTAATCCTCCGTTTCCAACAGATTTATTTGTTCAGTCGGGCTGATATTTGAAAATAAATGAATGTCAAACATATTCAATCACAAAATCAACCGTAGTTTTTGCTCCATGTAGGGTTTAACCCTTTATGTTTGATCCATATAGCGTATTGTTTTTTTAAATATATATATTTATATAGGGTTGTAGTTTACTCATATAGTTTTCCAATATCCTTCTAGACGAGCAGATTGAAGCTCTGCAGCATTAACTCTTCTCCAGAATCCCTAAAGTGATATTTCAAATTTCAGTAACTGAGTTTGTGTTCATCAGATCGGAGCATCCCTATAAAAACCTACGAATCAAATAGCAAAATCTCAAAAATGCTACTAGCTTAACGGAGTATGTTTTTTCTCCACCGTTTGCCTTTTTTGTCTCTTTTCTTTTAAACCCCCGATATTTAGAAAAAATGTTCAAACTTGTGACTGTAGAGCTGTTGGTTGTGGGAAAATGTGGTGCCTTCTCTTGGACTGACAGAAAATTGTTGTGTATGTAAAACCTTCAGTGTGTGCGTGTTCTCCTGTGATGTATTTAGTTATTGATAGCAGATAACGGCTGTTCTTATGTATGTATAGACAAAAATATCCTTCCAGTGATCGTTTAGGTCTCTGACGCTGTGCAGCTGTTTGGTTTTTATTAAACGTATGACTGTAATCATCTCAGCAGGACACTGTTATAATTAGCAGACAACTTAGCTCATTTTGCTATATGTGATATCAGACTGTTGTGATTATTGTTGGAAAGATTTGGGCCTTCCATCATCCTTTCTGCCTTGTAATATTTGTTTTTGTATGTTCAAATATGTATGTTAATCATTTTTATTGTTAATGGACAACCTGTAAATGTGTGCTTTGTCTTTTTTTTTTACACGACATAACTTGTTAATAAGAACTAGTTAGGCAGTAGGTAGAAACATCTACACTACAACGTTATTAACTCAGCAGAGGGTTTTTCTCTGACTTCATTATCAGTCTCCTGATTTCTAACAGTCCTTCAGGTCATGTTAGCCAACTTTCCCACACTAGGGCACATATGGGGTGAAAACTAAGGCCGACTGACAACACGCAACCTGTCAATCAATCCACTGATCAATCAGACGTACCTTTAACCTCTGAAAATTATTTGTATTTATAATTGCAAACAGTGGTTTAGCAAAACAAATCACTGAAAATAATGGTAACATGCATTTCTGACATCCGCTACACAGACATTTTATTTCAAAAAACCTAAACAGGGAGTCTGGAAAAATAAAAAAGACAAACTGAGCCCTGCCAAAACAGCTGATCGATTTTTTAATGCATGTAAATCTCCAATTTTTTTATGCTTAATGGTTGAACCAGAGATTAACACACAAAGCTAGTTCCACTGGATTAGAGTTTTTTTGTAAAACTTACTTCACAGATATTCAGATATTTAAATATGGGGTGCCACCAGGGACATAAATCAGCATTAACTTCTATATACACATATGAAATTAAACTCTATAAACTGTATTTAAAATCTTGGTCACACACTAGTGAAAAGCTCCCATACACACAACTGAAAACTATTAGATATGCTGGTAAAAAGCTTTACTTTTCATAAATACTAGTGATAAGTATTCATACACACTAGCGAAAATCTTTCATATCATTTTACTTATGTGTATAAATGTATGAAAGGTAAAAGTTTTCACCAGTATATGCGTAAACCTTTCATTAGTGTGTATGAGGGCTTTTGACTCGGTTATGTAAGGGGTAAACGTTTTCACTTATGTTAGAGCTTTTCACTAGTTAGAGCGCATAGTATATGGAAGAGTTTAATTTCATACATGTATATGGAAGTTAATTAATATTTATGTCCCTGGTGGCTCCTCATATTCAAACACACACCCTGACATACAAGATCAAACATTTCAGATTTTACACAATCTCATTTATGTTCTATTAGCTAATCACTCATTTTAATGTCTATATCAACCACACTGATCTGAACAGTATAACTCTTTTGAAAACTTTCTTTTCTGTTTTTGCCTTAATTTTGGCTAACAAGGTAAAACTGCTTAAAATGTCCCTACATCTGCTAAATTGACAACTTTGACTGTTTTTTTTTTGTTTTTTTATCAGTATAAGTTGACGGTTAGCACTCCCAGAACAAAAACCAAACATCCACATTTACCAAACATCCCGCTGTATCTGCATGAAATGGAACTCATAAAATAATGGTTTCTAAAAACAAAAAAATCAAAAAATATGCAGGTTTTATTTATCTCCCAGTTGTTTCTCCAAGAGAGGCAAGACCGCCACCATCATCCCGGTCCCAAAGAGCTCCGCAGTGACAGGTCTGAATGACTATCGGCCAGTAGCCCTCACACCGATAGTCACAAAGTGCCTCGAGAGACTGGTTCAGACCCACATCAAAGCCAACATCAATGTCACTGTGGATCCACACCAGTATGCATATAGGGAAAATCGATCCACAGAGGACGCCATCT
>JAVLVB010000208.1:1250039-1267397 GCA_032876305.1 Orestias chungarensis
GGACTTCCTGACCAACAGGCCGCAGTCTGTGAGGATTCACAACATCTCCTCCCCCACCATCACCCTCAGCACTGGCTCCCCTCAGGGCTGTGTGCTGAGCCCCCTCCTGTTCACACTGCTCACATATGACTGCTCTCCTATCCATCCAGGCTGTCACATTGTGAAGTTTGCAGACGACACAGCAGTGGTTGGATGCATCACAAACAGGGATGAGTCCAGCTACAGGCAGGAGGTGGAACACCTGGAGGGTTGGTGCAGAGAGAACAACCTCTGCATTAATGAAAAGAAAACCAAGGAGATGATTGTGGACTTCAGAAGGGGCAAGCATGCCCACCTCCCCATGCACATGGGAGGAACTGCGGTGGAAGTGGTCAACAGCTACAGGTACTTGGGTGTACACCTGAGTAACAACCTCACCTGGAGCAACAACACTTCCATTCTGGTCAGGAAGGCACACCAGCGACTCTACTTCTTGAGGAGGTTGAGAAGAGCTGGACTCGGGAGCTCAGTCCTCACCTCCTTCTACAGATGTGTGGTGGAGAGCGTCTTGTGCTCCAGCATCAACGTGTGGCATGGAAGCTGCTCTGCTGCAGACAGGAAAGCTCTGCAGAGGGTGGTGAAGATCGCACAGAGGACTGTTGGAGTCAGCCTACCCAGCACCACAGACATCTACACCTCCAGATGCAGAAAGAGGGCCACCTGCATCAGGAAGGATCCTACCCACCCAGCACACTCACTTTTGTTCTGCTCCCCTCAGGCAGGAGGCTGCAGAGCATCAAGTGTAGAACAACCCGTCTCAGAAACAGCTTCATTCCTGAAGCTGTTAGACTCTTGAACTCATCCTGAACAAACCACTGCACGGACTACGATACCCGCACTTTAACACCGTATATTCCTATTTTATTTATTTTACTTACTTTACTTCGATTTTATTTATTTTAATTTTATTTTTATTTTTTTTACTTATTTTATCTATTTTAATATTAGCTCTTGGGTGGAATAGTACCGTGAGTACGTAATTTCGTTCCACTTCATGTACCATCATGTATGTAGAATGATAATAAAGAATCCTTGAATCCTTGAAATTATTGTGATAACAAACCTGTCAGCTTACAGACGACGTTAGCCTCCATTTCACCAGCTTTTAATCAGTTAAGGGAAATGCTCCTCCAGATATTCAGATATTGAACTTGTTCCTGTATCTTCTACCACATTTGACTTAACACTTAACCGCAGATGAATCAGAGTCAGTAGCCTCTTTAACTCTGTAGCAACCTAATAAAAAAAGGATAGTACCAGGTTCCATGCGTTGCTCGTTAGCATCAGTGCATAACGTTTTCAGGGATTTCTTTTATCATATTTTTAATGAGATTTTTATACACGACAAAACACTACACCAACAAGAAAAGCAGATTAAAAAAAAATACAAAAATCAATACAGACAATGAACAGCGTTCAGAACAGAGGTCATCAAGGGAGGGGGACAGCAATACATCGCATATAAAGAAACTTGGACAGACAGCTTTTTGGTGAACGGGTTACAGTGTATAAAAAGTACCATGAAGAGACAAACTAGTGGGAATTTCTATCCGGAATTACAAAGTCCTGCCAAACTCCAATTAGCATCCCAAAAAGAACATTTAATTACTGATATTCAGCTTACTGTAGCGTTCTTATACATTAACCATTTCAACCAATGTTTTTGGATTTTGTTTTCCTGGAGTCTTACTGGAAAGGTAAGCATTTCCATTTCACGTGTTTCTTCTACTGTGGCTGACCAATCACACAACGTCAGAGGGCTCCCACTAGGCCATTTTCTTATTGCTATCTGCTATCAGTAATATTTTCAGAAGGTACCTATCCTGTATATTAAGTTCATTTTGCAAATTACCTAGATATATAATTTCAAAACCAAGAATTACTCTCATCTTATTGGTTAACTTTAGCCAGTAGGAATGAATCACCTGGCAGGCCCAGAGAATATGAACATGGTCAGGCATCACACTGTTACATCGTCTCCAACAATGACCAGATTCAGCTCTGCCGGACTGAGAAAATCTTCTTCCATGAAAATTCCCTCCAGTGTCCTGAGCTCGTGGTGGTGGAGTTTGTTTGGCATATGTTGTGCCACTCATCCTCCGTAATTATTATTTTTGCCTCCCTATCCCATGTATTTTTTATATATAATGTAGATGTTTTTTTAATTATTTTCTAAGCACACATAGTCTGGACAGCCTCCTCTTTTAAGATTTACCTTTATAAGCGTCGAGAAAGATATTAATGAGGTCCTGATCATTTTTTCAGGGATTTTTGTGCCTCTCTTACTTTGTTTTATCATTAGAAAACACATGTATATAATAATAGGCTTCTATCTAGACTGGAAACAGCATTGATCCTTTCTTAGCTTATATGTCACCACTTTTTCCTATAAATTTGTTTCCCCATGCATTTCATCTCACTTTGTCTCATGCGGAGGCTACAGAATCCTAAATAATCGTCCTTTAGCTGCCATGCTTAACAGCTGAAGCAAAGTATTCGTTGTGCTTTTTATTTAACATCTCTACTGTTGTTTCATCTTTCCAAACCGTAGTGGATCTTTGCTAACTTAAATCATGATGCCAAATTTTGTTTAGAGGGAAAAGTGTTTTAGCTATTGTCCCAACATGACCTTTATATACACTGAAACACCTGGTCTTAGACCACCATAATTTATTAGTATAGCGAAGGTCCTCCTTTTGCAGCCAGTATAGCATCAGTTTGTCTTGGGAATGACATATGAAAGTCCTGCATAATGGATTTTAAGCCGTTCTTCTTGCAGGATAGTGTCCAGCTCACGACGTAATGCATTTGGAGGAAAACGTTTCCTGTCTCGCTCCCACAAAACACCCCAAAGTGGTTCAATAATATCTGTTGACTGCAGCCATGGGAGATGTTCAACTTCACTTTCATGTTCATCAAACCAACCTTTCACCAGCCTTGCTGTGTATGTTGGTGTATTGTCATACTGACAGACGACATCGCCTTCATAATACAATGTTTGAACCATTGGATGCGCATGGTCCTCCAGAATAGTTCGGTAGTCCTTGGTAGTGACGCACCCATCCAAGGGAATGCCATGATATGGCAGCCCAAACCATCACTGATCCACCTCCATGATTCACTCTGGGCATGCAACAGTCACGGTGGTACGCTTCTTTACGGCTTCTCCACTCCGTAAGTCTCCCGGATGTAAAGGTGGACTCATCAGAGAAAAATACATGTTTCACATTGTCCACAGCCCAAGATTTGCTCTCCTAGCATCATTGAAACCAACGTTTGGCATTGGCACAAGTGACCAAAGGTTTGGCTTTACTAGCCCAGCCGTGTATATTGGCCCTATGGAGCGTTGTGGAACAGGAGAGTTTGGGTGCACATTTAATTCTGCTGTGGTTTTGTTTTTGGATACCATTCGGGTTGGCACCCGAATATCCCTTTGACAGCTTCCTCTTGCGTCCACAGATAATCCTGTTGGATGTGGTTTATCCTTCTTGGTGGTATGCTGACCACCAACAATTTTTGCTCTTTTGAATTGCCTTGCAATATGTTGAGCAAAACTGAGCTCTTACTCTGCTAATTGGACCTTCACAATCAGCTCTTACTGGTGCAATGTGGAATTAAGGAAGATTGGCGACCTCCCTGGCTAAAATAACACCTGTGTGAGTTTCATTGTCCAACCCCTGTACTTCTCAAGGTGCTGTAGTTGATACCAGTTATCCAACAGTGCATCAAATTCTTACTATTATTTCAGTTAAAGTCTTTTACTTAAGGAAACCCAGCAGATTACACCGGAAGCAACAGTAGACGATGGCTTGTGTGACTTTACAGCAATCCCCAATACTAGGAAATGCATGCGGTGACAGTGGAGAGGAAAAACTTTTTTTTTTTTTAAACAGGATGAAACCTTCACCAGCACCAGGCTCAGTAGGAGCGTCCATCGTGGTTTGAAAAGACAGAAAACCCAAAGAAGCTGAGGAACTTATCTAGAAGTACTTTTCTATGCTAGAGAAAAGCAACAGCAGGAAAACATTGAGGTGCTGGCAGGTTTTATCTGAGCTCATCCCACTTCCTTATGGTCAATTACACATGTGAAATTGATTTCAGCAGCTGTTAGTCTCAGCAGCAGAACCCACCCACCCACTTACTTTAATAATTGCATGTTCTCTGTGTGAATGTTTGCGTTCTCTCTGGTTACTCCAGCATTCTCTCAGTCTGCTAAGTCAGTGTTTTTCAACCTTTTTTTAGCCAAGGTACATTGTTTTCATTGAAAGAATAACGAAGCTCACCACCAACCAAAAAATGTAAACAAATAATACTCTATAGTCGCATATATTAAATATAAGTAATTCTTATCAAACTGTCTTGAATATGAATCAAATAAACAAAAAAATGTATTTTTATCTCTTATTTTAACATATGCTATGTACCTATTGCCATCTAGTGATAAGGAAATTACAGGATTACGCCGCTAGTATCTACAACAACAGACACTCAAAAATGACATATTGGCATATTATTTGCAGATTTCAAAAAATCTTTTTAGACCAATTAGGTGAAATTGGATAATTTCCACGGCACACTAGTTGAAAACCACTGTGCTAAATTATTCTGAGTCTTTAAATTGTCCTTATTCGTCCTGTCCGGTCTTGTTTCTGTGTCGGACTTGCAACCTGTCAGGCCGGTACCGCGCCTCTTACCCTGAATACTTATAAAGCGCTGGATTACCGAGCTTTCTTAGGACCTGTTTGTGTCTTCATTATGAGATTCATGTAACAGGAGATGCTTTAAAACGTCAGATTAACTTTTGTCTTCATAAGTCCTAAAAAAGCAGCACACATTAAATGCTTTAGCTATGTAATAGATTTACCTCTTAATTCTTCCATACTACAAATGTTGGATTTGGCATCAAAAACCTTAAATGCGTTCAGGTTAGACTTTAAAAGTCATTTTGTTTCTTTCTCACCCTCAACGCATATTAAAACAATTATTAATTAATAATTACTTTTATTTTTTTCCCATAAAACAATGTTGGATTTTCCCGTTTGTGGAAAAAAAACATGAGATAATTACAAAAAACACTGTCGTGTTCAGCAGATTTTCTCTAATTTTGAGGTTAAATTCCTGAAAGAAACAGAGTTAATGAATGAACGAATGAAGATAAATCTGACAGCCTCCTGGTTGAATCAGGTTTTATTTCAGTGTAGATTTTAGCAGGAGTTTACATGAAAATGCAGAAGCAACAACTTGTTTTTTTCTCCCTTCGGTTCAGGTTTTTGAAGCTGTGACGTCACTGTGACGTCCTCTGAGGTTCTCTTTGACGCGATAGGACACGAAAACCAGGAATTATGTAAATCTGACATGCGGTGCGTGTGGGCGATGCTGGTGCTGCTGCTGCGACCCGGACGGTTGAGCTGCGGCGGTGTTGCGTTCAGGGCCGGCAGCGTTGGATGAAGCGCGGGTAGAGGCAGACGTCGCGGATGTGGTGTCTGTTCAGCAGCCAGGTGAGGAAGCGCTCCAGGCCGAGGCCGTAGCCTCCGTGGGGACACGTGCCGTACTTTCTCTGGAACGGGCCGGAAAACCGGGTGAGACGGGCGGGAAGACACTAAGCAGACGACACCGGAGCGGCCGAGCGCTCCCCTTACCTGATCAGTGTACCAGTAGTATGGAGTCGGGTCAATTCCCTCCCTCTTGTATCCGTCCAGAAGCTCATCAGAGTCCCAGATACGCATCGAGCCGCCGACGATCTCCCCGACGTTCGGCATTAAAACGTCCACCTAAAGACGCACGGCGGGGTTTTCATATTGGAGAATCGCTGAATGCGACGCTTCTGGTGGAAGACGCTGAACCGTTTCTGTCGCCTTACCGACTCGGTGAGGCGGTGGTCCTCCGGGCAGCGCTGCATGTAGAAGGACTTGATCTCGGCAGGGAAGCGACAGAGCAGGATGGTCTCGTTGATGGCGTCCGTCATCAGTCTCTCCGGAGCTTCAGGGATGTCCTGGAGGAAAAACCCGGAACACGTTTACACCAGAACCAGCTAACCAAAAGGGTTAAATGGACAAAAATGGTTTCACTGATGTTTTTATACCAAACTGGTTCCAGTTCTGGACCAACAACAAGGTTTCCACGTCTGGTCCAAAGGACAGAAGCACATTCAGACTTGATGTTCCTTTCCAATAATTTCATAGCATTTCCACTAAAAATACATTTTTATATCAATTTCTTAGCTTTAGGTTCAAACTGTTAATTTTTTTTTGTTTTTTTTACAAAATTATCCCCAAACAAGCGTCTTAAAGAACTTTTTTTAATTCATAATAAAATGTTTGTTTTCTAAATTTTAAACGCTAAATTAAATAAAAAATATATATTTAAAATTAAAATATTAAATTCCTATGGTACATACATAAGGTTCCAGACTGAACTGCTGTTCACAGATCTGCCGTGAGACAACAGTGCCCCCTGCTGGGACGCCGTGAGACAACAGTGCCCCCCGCTGGGACGCCTGATATCTACAACTGTCACCTGATAAAATTCCTCCCCTCCACATTTTTAATGTCCAGCTTTCCACCGATGTTCCAATTGAATAAAATGGGATAACATGTGAGTTTTGATCCGATTTTCCTCCTGGTGTAATGGATCGACTGGAGGGTCCCTGAACCGATCGTCGGATGTGATCGGTTTGACCAGGTGAGGGTAAAAATGAACCTGCTGTGTGAACAAGCTCAAAATGGCCTCTTCACTTTTTCTTTTTCTTTCTTTTTACTCTTGTGAACTGTTTATTTAAATGCTTCGTTTACTGTGCGATACACATTTAAAACAACAATTCTGTATTATCGGGACCGTTTACAGTCACTTTAGGCTTATCCTGATTAGTTGCCTGATTTTCCAGGCTGGGTCGAGTGGGTTTCAGGCTCGACACTGTCAGCTGACCTCAGAACTTAAAAATGAGCCAACCCGAGGAGAAAGTGCAGGTCAGTCGTCACCTCTCCAAACTCGTAGAAGGTCCCGTCGTCCTTCTTGACGTCGTGCTCTCTGAGCCACTCGATGGCCTCTGTGTAGTTCATCCTCTTAAAGGGTCTCTTTGGAGGTTTGAAGTCCTAGAAAGCAAAAAACAAAACAAAACATGAACACCACAAGCCAAGACCTCTGAGGACAGGAGTGACTTGAATGGTGCGTCTCGTACGGGGTTGATGTCGTAGAGCAGCTGAGCGGCGGGAGATTTGAGAACGCGATCCACAACGTCGCAGACCAGGTCCTCTAGTCTGGTCAGCAGGTCCTCGAACGTGATGAAGGGACACTCGGCCTCGATGTGAGTGTATCTGAGGACATGGATGATGTGATACTAACTTTAAGTAGACGGACTTTCACCTGCATTAGAAAGACGGCGCACGAAAATCGCGTCGTTTAACTTGCATGGAGCAAAATAGTAGGAGGTGAAAACCAAAAGCCTTCTTTCTTTCTCAGCCAACATTAAAGGCAAATACGACAGACAAAATAAGCCGCAGAGACCAGAGGGACTAAAAATAAAAATGTATTTTTATTGACTTTATTTTAAAGAGGTTTTTCTTTTGTATTTTAATTTTAGGTATTATTTTTATTTATTTCATATTTCTGATTATTATTTTTAATTTTTGCTGTATTTATCTATTATAAATTATTTTTATTTTTTTTCATTTTATGTATTATTTTTATTTTTTCATTTATTTATTTTAAATAAATAAAGTATTAATTTTATCTTACCTTTATTATTTACCCCTTTAAATAAACACATTTTTAAGTGTTTTTATAATGTCGTAAATACACTGGTGTTACATCTTAGTATATACGTCTATTTTTGAGTTTTAGCTGAATTAGCATTTAGACATCTGAGGTATGTTTTGATCATGTATGTCAACGTGTGAATGAATATCTGAACTGCATGTCTGTGAAGTCACTGTCTTACATAGAAACTATACCTATAAACTAAGATCCAGCAGGGCTAGCTTTATTTTTGCTCTAGGATTTAACCGTTAAACACACAGATGAGAGATTTACTGGCAGTTACCCTCATACAGACCAGCATGTAGTCCTTACTGTCCATAACTTTTGGAAACTTGATCCTTCTTTCACATTTTTCTGAATTAAGTCTACCCCACCCTGTCCATTCTCAGGTTTTATGAAGGTCTTAATTGTGATGTATGACAAGTTCAGGCTTAAAAGCCTCAACGATTCACAGGACGATGCAGTTTTATCACTGTAACTCTACAGCAGGGTAGACTTACTCGGACAGATGTCTGCGGGTTCTGGACTGCTCGGCCCGGTAGGACTGGGCAATACAGAAGGTGTCGCCGAGGGCGGGTATGCAGGTCTCCAGGTAGAGCTGGGAGGATTGGGTCAGGTACGCTTGCTCACCAAAGTAGTTGAGGTTAAACAGCGTGGAGCCACCCTCCACCTGAGTCTGCACCAGCGTGGGAGGAGTGATCTGAAAATGTAAAAATGCATGCAGGTGTGAGAAGATGTTTCCTATACTGAACAGACCTGGTACATTAGGAAACACATAATTTGTCTTAAATGTCCTTTACAGCAACCAGCAGTCGTTTTAGGACGATAACTAGCATATAGCATTATGTGCTAAATAAATGTGCTGACTAGCATATTACCGTATTTTACGCACTATTTTCTCAAAAGCCGACAGTACGCCTTATAATCCGGTGCGCCTTATATATGGACCAATATTGAGCCACAACAGGACTCGCAGCTAAGGTAAGCAGCCGCCGACTTCATTTTCCCCCGTAGAAGAAGAAGCGTGCGGTGCATGCTGGGATATATGACTGCGTGAAGCGTCCTGTTTCATTTCCATTTGTGTGTTTGAGTAAAGACCCCAAAATGGCTCCAATTAAGAGACACGCTTGCTATTGCGTCCCACCCCCTGGTGCGGTCCAACGGTGGGCAGTGAGACCGAGTCGCCCCGTCTGTCCCAGTGGTCCTCCACCGGAGCTCCGCCGCGGGGGGGCGAGACGCGCACCCACCCACTCCTCCCCCCGTGCATGGCGGCTCCTCCGGAAGGCACGCCAGTTTCTCAAACCTTCCAAGCCCGTCCAGGACGTCTTCCAGCGCCTGGGGCTCTGCCCGGGGATGGCCCCGCGCCACTTTCGGGCCCCGCACTCCCGTCTCTGTCCCGCCGGTGCGGACCGGCGGAAAGAAAGGAAGGGGGGCTACCTGGTTGGCAAATGCTTGTCTCAAAGATCAAGCCATGCAAGTCTACGTACACACGGCCGGTGCAGTCAAACTGCGAATGGCTCATTAAATCAGTTATGGTTCCTTTGATCGCTCTACCGTTACTTGGATAACTGTGGCAATTCTAGAGCTAATACATGCTAACGAGCGCTGATAGCGCTTGCTATTCCTGTTAAAAGATTAACTGTGTCACGAAAATACCACGTCGCTGACTTTACCCCGGGGAAAATAATAAAACAGCTGTTTATTCTTTTTGGGAGTGATCAGAGTTGTCAGAACGCTGGTTAGTAATTATTAATAAAGTTTGACTGACCTATCTGACTGTTTTGATGACACTCCCTTTAGCGCAGCTCCATCTAATGGATGCATAAAGTAACCCTAGCCTCTACTGTATGGCGTGATTTTTGTGCCACTAGGTTTGCGTGCACAGAGCTATCTGAAGGAGCAATAATTGTGAGCGTGTGTGTTTGAATCTCAGGTGCGCTCGCTTGCTCAAAGGTGCTCGGACACGCGCTCAACTCTGACAAACTGCTCGCTCGGCTCTGTGTCTGCGCTCGCCACTCTGCATTATATGTAAATGAGCTCCCAGCTAATCAGAGACTGGCCTTTTTCATCCAATTTAATAATTCCTTCCAAACACACAAAGTTGATTCATACTCTCAGACTCACTAACGTTTCAGCAGAGTTGCGAGCGCAGACACAGAGCCGAGTGCGAGCAGAGCGAGCTGAGCGCGCCTGAGATTCATACGCACACGCTCACAATTATTGCTCCTTCACATAGCTCTGTGCGCGGAAACCTGGTGGCACAAAAATCACGCCATACCACTGTAGCGTCTATTCTATGTGCCTTATAATGCCGTGCGTCATATATATGAAAAAAGTTTTAAAATAGGCCTTTCATTGAAGGTGCGCCTTATAGTGCGGAAAATACAGTAGCTGCTAACTTCTTACCTGTTTAACTTTTAAAACTTTAGGTGATGCAACTCCTAGCATGTTAGGTACTTTAATCGTGAACTTTTTAGCTTATGACTTAGCTAATATGCTAATAAGTGCTTTAGGTATTTCAACATAGCTACTTAATTTGTGAAGAATTTGGCTAATAATTTTAGTGGAGGATGTAAAAGTTATGTTATTTCCTACTTACTAATGAGTTTAGTTTATGTGGTCATTAATTTATTAGTAACTACTTAGCTTGTCAACCACAACTCATCTAACAGATTTCCAGGATGTCCTAATATAAATTATACATACTTAGCTTATTAGCTATTTACATAATTTAAGCTTATATAGTAATTTACTTACTAGCATATTAGCTAATACCTTAGATGAAGTACTCAGCACATACACGACTTAAAAAATGAACTAAGCTAATGTGATTACTGCATTTGATCAATTTAGCCTATCAACTAGTAAGCTAGGATGCTATCTAGTCAACAATATAAGATGATATGCTAATATACATTATGCATACTTACCTTTATGGGCTCCTTACATCATGCTTAAGCTTATATATTCATTTACTTATCAGCATATTAGCTAATATCTTGGGTGAAGAACCACTCAGCATCTCCACAACTAAGAAAATTAGCTAAGCTAATGTAATTGATGCATTTTATCAATTTAGCCTGTGAACTACCTAGCCCAGAGGGTATCTAGTCAACAGTATAAAATTATATGCTAATATACAATAAGCATACTTATTAGCTTATTGGCTTACATAGTAATTTACTTATTAGCATATTAGCTAATTTCTTAGGTAAAGAACTAATCAGTATATATATATATAAATAAGATAACATGATTACTCTCTTTTATAAAAACTAGCCTATCAACTACTTAGCTTGGATGCTATCTAGTCAACAGTATAAGATAATGTGCTAATTAGCATGTTAGCTATGGAGTCTGTGAGCTTCTTATCCAGTTGGGTTGGGTGATTTGATGATTAGCATATTAGCTACTTAGCTAATGGGCATAGCAAATATGCTTATTTTATTTTAGCTTTCTAGTTATTGAGCCAACAAGCTATATGCTTTAGAGGCTAAATAGCTAATAAAATTGAGGCACTCTGTACATCTTCAAACAAACAACATCAAAGTGGGAAAGGCGGAAGCTTGCAGATCATTTTGCAAACTTTACTAATGTTTGAACACCATCTGTGTCTTCCTCAGCATTACCCTTCATGCTAGGCAATTGCAAAGCTACAAGCTTACTTTCTCGTTAGCATAAACCTTACAATATAGAATTTGTATTGTAATCAGCCGGGTAATACCGTTTAATTTGACTATACGCAGTACAGTTAGACATTATGTTTTACTTTTGAGTGACTTAAACGTCGGTGTGAGTTGCTGTGTGCGCCACCTCGTAATATCCGCGGCTGAAGAAGTGATCCCTGAAGCACTGGGTAACCGTTGACCTCACTCGCAGGATCTTGGAGACGTTCTCTCCTCGGATCAGCATGTGGCGGTTGTTCAGCTGGACGTCCACGTCCGACTCTTCGTTCAGCAGGTTGTCGGCGCCACCGGCCGGAGCAAAGCCCACCAGTTCCCAGAAGTCACAGTGCAGCTCGTGGCCACCAGGGGCCTGGAATAAAATCTCGTAATTACTTTGGTTAATCAACATTAAACTATTGCTACTATTGATTAGGGCTGCAACTAACCATTATTTTCATAATCGATTCATCTGTATTATTTTTACGTATAATCACTTAATCGTTATTAATTTATTTAGCCTTTTCTTTCCCGTATAAGCTATTAAAAGCTAATTTTCATTACAAAAAAGGGAAAAGAAGAAAATTGTGCCATTCACTAAAATTTATTTGAAGTAGTTTAAAGAAAGACATGAACTAAACAGTTTAAAATATTTGTTCATACTATTGAGTGTTCAGCAAATAAAAAAAATCTCAGGCATATTTATGCTGTACGTTTAAATTCACATAATATGAACTTCTGTCTCTACCAGCATGTTTACAACAGTTTTTAAGTGGGGCCTGCGTCTTGTTCCACATGTATTCATTTATTGTTGCTTGTTTTTTCCCTATTTTTGTTGTTGTATTGCTTTACATTTTTATTATCGTTTAAATACATCCTTATACACTGGATTTATTAGGGAGCATAAGGAATGGTGTGTCTGATGCGTTTACCTGTTTCCCCTCAGGAACCGGAGTGGTGTTCCCGTACAGCGCTACGGTACTCTCTGTGGACAAAACCAGCCCGTTGTAGCACTGGCACTAAACATGGGGGGGGGGGGAAAGAAGCAAGTGCAAAAATATGTGAAAAAGATGGGTATCGTTTCCAAATGTAGGAGAATAGACGAGCTTCTCCCACATCTAGTAAACAGCAAACATGACATAACATAGCAGCATAGCTGAGCCAGTTATTTAGTCCCGTTATGCTAACTTAGAGTCTTGGACCATTTAAGGTCATCTTTAACGTAGTATGAGCTAAATATGAACATTGCTTAGTTCTGAAATCCAGAATCTGTCTAAAAACAAAGCCAGTTGTAACTAACTTAAAGCTCCTGTAGTAAGACGCTGGATCAACTTCAGTCCATTTGCTTTTATTAGTTTACGGGGCAGATGGAGGCGCACGGAGATGATGACGTCACTACGCGACGCGCTGGACCGTTCACTTTTGGCTGGGGTGGCGGGGTTGGGGGGGTTAATGTCAAAGTAAGAAAATAATCAATAATTTCACATTTCTGCAGTAAAATCAGGAGAATTTACATAATTCTGTGATTTCTGCGCTTAGATGCTATTTATGCAGTGAATATGGGGCTTTTTAAGAATTATGCGCACACCCACATATTGTGCGTCCTTTCGTTAATTTTGTGTGATTTTCTGCGAATGCAGAATCGTGTTTTTCTGGAGGGACCGACCAGTAGAACCGACTGGATAGGAAAACGTTAAAGCTGGAACGTACCAGTTTATCAGAGAGGACGCACTGCAGGAATCCAGTTCCGTCTCTCAGTACGATGAACATCAGGTTCTTCCCTGCAGGAAACCGGAACACTCAGTGAGGCCCAGTAAAACCAGGAAGCCCATGTGGTTTGTTTGGTTCTCACCCTGCCTCCTGAGGCGGTGAACCCATCCGAACACTTTGACCCTCTGACCTCGCTTGGCTTCCAGCTTATGGATTTTAACCTGAACACCAACAAAGATCAACAAAGTTTTAGTTCGTGTTTAAAGCGTAATAAGTGGATGGTGGTGGGGTGAGGGTCACCATTCTACCAACAGGAACATTTGTGTAACTCAGGGCGAACATAATACATATGATATGACCACAGAATACTGAACATTTGAACGCTTTATTTACTACTTCTAATGACACACGCTGCAAATGGTAGGTAAAGTTTGAGTACAGTTAAACATGAAACCTTTCTCTAATTTGTGAAACTTCAACAAAGGCCGTTCTAGTTCTGCCAAAGAAAGTGGGAACGTGACCTCACACCGGCGTCGGCTCGGAGAGGTTAATGGTTGCAGCATATCCTTTTCTGTCAGATGACAATATTCTTTAAATAATTAGTGCTGATACAACTAAACTTATGTAACAATCAGTTACTCAGCACAAAAAGTTGTTATATGTTAGAAATGCTAACAAGTCGCCTCTATCTGAGCGTAGGAAGTTGTAAACACTGACCGTCTCGGCCTCAGGAAGGCTCGGATCGTTAACGATTACGATCTTCTTGGCCTCCTCCAGGTTCTTCTCCCTCCTCTCGTTGTCCTCAGCCTGCATGACAAATATAAAGTTTAAAGAAACAGTCGCCACCTAGTGGTATGCGTTATTAAACCCTCAAAGAATTACAGAAGCGGAGAAAAAACTAGAGCTGGAAGAACTAATTGATTTAATCGATTACTAAAACAGTTGACAATTAATTTAGTCATGCATTAGATGGTACGTTTTACCGTAAGCGTCTATTTTTAACACAATCTGTTACATCTGTGGTCAATAGGTGGCAGTAATGAGCTACCTAACACTGTGATCTACCAGTGGAGCAGTAGAAGAAGAAATCAGCCAATCGTTAACCTTGTTTTTCACACATTTTGCATGTACTTACATGTGGAACAAGACGCTCACCCCCAGCAATGTCTACCACTTACTAACTCTGTTCTAAACATGCTGGTAGAGACACAAGTTCAGATTATTAGGAACAAGAATGTCCAACTAAGTCGGAACATTCACAATAAACATCTAATTAAATATTAGAGAATAATAAGGGCTGAGATTATTGTTAATATGCTGCGAATTTAATAAGTTGTGTATATTTTTACCTAATTATTGTAGTTTGAATAGATATGGGAAATTAAAGGCTAAATAAAGATTATTTTAGAAAGGGATTAATCGATTAACCGAACCACAAACCTCTTTTTTATCTTTGCCGTCGTTCTTCATCTGCTCGCGGTTGAAGGCTTTCTTAGCGTTCTTCATCTGTGTCTTAGAGATCACCGCCCAGCGCTGACGATGTCAAAACAAAACGGTATAAAAATAAAATAGGATAACACTTTACTTAAGTTTATTAAGTTATTACAGCAGAACAAGATGAAGGAAGCTGAGGAAAAAAAAAAAGAAAACCAAACTGGGCACTGCTTGCTTCAGACATGGTTCACGTTCAGATTTACCCTGTCTGGCTTGTTCTGATGCACCATTATGACGCATCAATGATGTAAAAGGGGACTAAAATATGCTGATAGGTTGGGAACAATAGAGCATGACAAAGCCTAACCTACAAAGCTTTAACATGAAATGTTGACTCTGGAAAAAGAGGACTGTCTGTATGAGAACAGATGTTAACAGGAAGAACATCTGTGGAGGAAAACTCACCTCTCCCTCCTTCTGAGACTCGACGTAGATGGTCGGGAACGGCTCCTTCCCAGCAAACAGCAGAGCCTGAGAAGATGGAATCAGAAACTTAACCAATACGATCTCTAAGAAATCAGAAAGGGATAAAGACAATTTAAAAAATGGATTCAATTTAGCTGGAAAACTGAAAATGCTCCTGCAGTAAAAGGGAGATAACTTGCAACTTAATTAATGTAATAATGTACCCGACAGGTTTATTATTACATTAATTCTCCTATCTAACTTTTAAAAAATGACGTTCTCAAACAAAAGGCTGATGAGGAATCTCTTTGTTTTATTGGATTTTAAAACCAGATTAATCAGATTAACCTGTGCAGCGACGTTGCACGGATTATTGACTGCCAACAAATTATATAGGAAATAAGGAAAACCTGCCTTGAGGGGAGTTTTGAAAGGCTTGTGCTCCGAGCCATCGCCGTCCTGGTCGCTGCCACATTTATCAGAGACGTACAGCTCACCTGCAAAACCAAAAACACCCGAGTTAAGAACATTTACAGCATCGATCTAAAACTAAAGAACCCAGTGACTCGAATACGCAAGAGAAACATCTTTAGAAATTTTAATGGAGGAGAGTCGAATTTTGGTGGAAGTGGAAATGAGTCGCATTGATCTGAAACTTGGAGCCGAAAGAGACGGATGACGTGTAGGAGCGTGGGGAACTTCTGCTGAAACAGTTTAACCCTCGGTTAGTTATCAGGCGAGTTTAAATTATACCCAAGACAGATTTAATCAAATAAAATATAAACCGTGTGAGTCTGGATGAGACCAGGCGCTCAGGTCAGGCCTGCAAGTTAGGTTTACAATTTTAAACTCAAAATTAACTATTTTTTCCTATCGATTTTATTCTATTAAGATTTGGTTCAATTATTTGATGTAAACATTCAATTTAGGTTTTCCTTTTTCTCTGAAAATATGAGAGTACATATGGGTTTTAAACAAACTTTAATTGTTTAAAATCCTGCTAATTCAAACAAAGAAAAGAAAATCTAAAAATAATAACACCATATACGGGTTTCTTTAAGTCACCAAACACAGTAAAATTTGAATTCTTCATAAATCAGTGCCAATAATATAACAGAATTGCACATTTTAACTGTATTTTAAGTTATTACTCCTGTAATGGAGAGTCTGCAAAGGTTACGATGCAAATAGAAATTCCTTACATAAACTAGCTAATTAAAACCCATTTAGAGCCGAAAATCACATGTTTTTAAATGAGAAAAACAAAAAAAGTTTTTATAAATATCTAGGAAAGCACATTTTGCAATTTTTTTAGTTTTAAAATAAAGAAAACCATACAATTTTTGCCAGGAAACAAGGATGGATGTATTTTTTTTCTTATCAGATGGTGATATTTGGGCTGAATTTTCAAGTGTGGAAAGAAAATACATCTAACACAGATTATTGGTACTTTCGTGTCATCTATGTGAAGAAACTTTTGCCAATCGTCACTTGAACATGTCAATAAAAAACTGATATAACCTGAATTTCTAATGTCTACATACAAGAATCAAGAATCAGTTTATTTATATAGCGCCAATTTACAACAGGTGTCGTCTGAAGGCACTTCACAGAAAATCAATTAAAATCAAATTTACATCATAAACAAATCAATTTGAAAAAGTTTCCAATCTAAGGAACCCCAGCAGATTCATGGAGTCATTGACTTGCAGCATTCACTCCTCTGGAATCAGCAGGCAGAAACAATGGCTTGTGCTGTCGTTGACTTTACAGCAATCCCTCATACTGAGCATGCATGTAGCGACAGTGGAGAGGAAAAACTCCCCTTTAACAGGAAGAAACCTCCAGTAGAACCAGGCTAAGTACAAGCAGCCATCTGCCACGACCGACTGGGGGTTTGAAAAGACAGAAAACTAAAATAGATGCACAGGATACTGAAAAAAAGAGTTTATAGCAGCATAACTATAGAAAAACTTAAATAACTTAACCCTAAGTGAGACATGAAGAAGGTAGAGCAAAGGAGAACCGTCTGTCAGAACATAGTCTTTATAATTTTGTTGTTAAAGTTCTTGGGGACCATTGTGGAAGATTCAAAGAATGAAACAAAGTTTCGTTCTTTCAAATAGTTTTGGAGTTTCTAACATCGTTACTGTTACTTTATCATTGTGATCAGAAATCACAAGATTTATGACAGAAATGTTTCATGATAACAATAACACAAAACAGCTACAGTCTTTAGCTTATAGCATGTGTTTAAAGCTAATCAGATACAACAGCTGCAGTCTTTAGCTTA
>JAVLVB010000208.1:1270098-1282371 GCA_032876305.1 Orestias chungarensis
TACCGTATATTCCTATTTTATTTATTTTACTTACTTTACTTCGATTTTATTTATTTTAATTTTATTTTATTTTTTAACTTATTTTATCTATTTTAATATTAGCTCTTGGGTGGAATAGTACCGTGAGTACATAATTTCGTTCCACTTCATGTACCATCATGTATGTTGAATGACAATAAAGAATCCTTGAATCCTTGAAGGTTTTACACAGACCAGCCAGAGAGACGTTGGATTGATTTCAAAATATATTCTTAATTTATTACAAAAAGTCCAAAAAATAGTTACAAAATGATTAATTAAGCCCAAAACTTAGGTCAACATAACAAACTACAACCCAGGTAGACATGAAGGTAGCAAAAATAGTGGCTGATCAGAAAACTGCTAACATACAAGGGGGTGATTAAACACACAAGAACATAAACAAATACTGGTCAGCACATTACTAAATCTTTAAATTAGATAAATATTAGAACTGAACTAACTTCCAAAAAGAAGAAACATTAAAGAAATGGTCAAATTAAACTAAAGATCAAATTTCCCCTTCCCCTGGCAAACAAATTGAATAACCCACTGAAAAGGTTTACATGCCATATAAAGACAGCTATTAATGATAAATGGCTATGTAAGATCTACCATGTCGCAGCAGCACCTGAGTGGACTGGCCATCTTGAGCATTAACCATGATGTGGGGAAGGAAATCTGTTATGATTTTGCCTCAAGAAAGTTCAGAAAGGGAAACTTTTGAACGAAAGTTATTACAAACTGCGATTTCCTACAAGAGCTTCCATGACTCTCTGACTCAAAGTACATCTCACAAACATTTTATATGGTCTTCATACTCCCTACCCTCATGACCAGCTCAAGATACTCATGTGGCCAAACCGATGGTGCTCCCAGATCGATGGACAAAGGAAATCCGCCCATCCTGAAATGAAGACAGAGTTTCCAGTTCTAATCATTAACAAGATTTAAGACTTTACAACCATGTTGTAAAACCACATCCATGTATGCGTATTCATTGAGTTTGAAACACTTAAGAATCCTCTGAAAGATTCAAAGGATTTCTGTTTTTCTGAACCTGCCTCAAATTTCTATTAATGATGGCAACATGTTTTGGAATGAAGCGTAAGGTTATTTAACATCGAGTTCATTTAAATATACGTTTTCATAAAGACAACACAAGCTGCATCTCAAGAGAAATAAGATAATTAGCATCAACAGCAGTTTTAAGACCAAACACCAAACTAAGAAACAGCCAGGCATCAACATTTAAGATTTTACCCACATTTATTATTCACTTTATATTATTACAAAGGTAAACAATTACATCCATACTTTGCAAGAAAAATTAAATGTTTGAATGTCATCACAGTGATTATGGATACATAAAGCCAGAATAAAGATCATATCATAATTTATTACATTGTATATAATTAAACACCTTATTCTGAACATATAATAGTGGATCAAATCTATCAAAATGTATAAACCTTGCATGAAATCATACTGGTTTGAATTTACATTCTTGTCAAATTACATAAATCCTGAGATGCTGCATCAGATCAAGCTGTGTCAATTCATGCTACACTATCCAATCGTTTTGCATATTGTGATAAATCCTCTAACATGATTTCAAACTTTGCAAACAATGGTATCAAATGTTATCACATTCTATAAATCTGGTTGAACAGTGTCCTAAATTTGATTTCATCAGATCAAGAGAGACCAGACAATAAAAATTCTGACTTTATCCATTTAAAACATAAAATAATTAAACAAGCGTCTCTTTCTTTAACTTATTTTAATATTTTTCCTGTGCATTAACTGAATTTAGTATATCTTACTAATAGTAATATGTAGACTTGTGATCACTGGTTAAAAAGGTCTAATATATTCTTCTTTGTATATTTTCTTTGCCATTTTATGTGCCAAATGAAATAGAAATGTCCTAGTGTGTGATTACCAAGTATTATTCGTCATAATCATCTGGTGGAAAAAATTCAATGAACTCAGCATAGGAATCCTCGTATAAACCTAAACCAGGACAGAGAGGACGGGTGAAAGTGCCCTCGAATCTGTGGAGGAGTGTCATGGTGTCGTCAGAGAAGCTGTAAAAGGACAGCGTACCTGCGCTGTGGTCCAGGTACACTCTTATTATGGTTGAGAATGGACCTGAGACTGGAGTTCTGATACAATTATGCCTGAATTCATAACCCTGATTGCCCAACTGCAAAGCCCAGGACTTGTTGTTGTTTCCAAAGGCACTTTCAGGCCCATCTCTGCTGATGTCCTTGTATGAGACGGCTATAAAAACCTCAAAACGCCCACAGCCCCGCGTCCCCACCTTCACCTCCCAGTAACAACGCCCTGTCAGACTTTGTCTACACAAAATCTGGGGCCAAAGTGAGAACTGGTCAGGGTGACCTACACTAGCAGTATTATTTCTATAATAGTTTACTTTTAAATAATCCTCTATTTGTAGAGAATGGTTTTTAGTGTTTAAATCCAATGAAACACCAATGGCATATTCCAAGAACTCCTCTCTGGTTTCTGGTTCTGGCTGGGGAGCCAAAGCATCCCTGCCGGCCCCCGGCTCTGGAACCTCCGTCCATTCCTGAGAGACAACGTCCTTCAGTTTGTCTCTGAGCTGGGAGAGCGTCCCACCGGCATCCAGGCTGAAGCTCAGAGACTGAACGCTGACGCTGTTCGACTTGGCAGCTTCACCCGGACGTGACACAGAGCTGAACTTCTGCAGAAACTGGATGTGGTCGTCGGTCCGTGAGAGCTCCTCCAGCGCGGCGCTCCTCCGCCTCAGCTCGCCGATCTCCTCCTCCAGCCTCTCCCCAAGCTCCCTCGCTTTGCTGACCTCAGATTTCTGTCGAGATTGGATCCGCTGCTTCACGTCTGCGCAGATCCGGTCGCTCTCCCTCACAGCCTCATCTGCAGACTGCTTGATGTCATCCATCACCTGCTGAAGCTTCCTCGCCTCCAGCTCTGTCCTCTGGATCCCCTGCTGGACTTCTGCCCGACTAGCCGTCAGCGCTTTCTGCTTGTTGCTCATTTCTGCCGCGGCTGAAAGCGTCTGGTGGCCTTCGTGTTCGTCCATCAAGCAGAGGTAGCAGATGCAGCGCTGATCGGTGCGACAGTAGATCTTCATCACCTCACTGTGAAGGGGGCAGACGCTGTCCTCCAGCTGCATGGTCGGCTCCACCAGCTTGTGCTTCTTCAAGGCAGCGACGCTGAAGTGAGGCTGGACGTGTTCCTGGCAGTAAGAGACCAGACAAGTCAGGCAGGACTTTGTTGCTCTCAGCTTCCTCTTCTCGCTGCAGAGATCACACTCCACGCCTCCAGACTGGATGGAGTTTGGATCACCCGGAGCTGCTTGAGGTTCCACCTTCCTTTTCTCCTCCACCAAATCTGCCAACACGGTGTTCCTCACCAAGACGGGCCTCGGCCTGAAGCTCTGTCTGCACTGAGGACAGCTGTTGGTTTCCTTCTGGTCCTCCCTGTCCCAGTAGGTCTTCATGCAGCTCTGACAGTAGCTGTGTCCACACGGAAGAGTTGCCGGATCTTTCATAAGATCCAAACAGATGGGACAGCAGAGTTTGTCCAGGTCCAGTTTCAATCCTTGCTGCGCCATTTCCAAGCTGAGGTGGGGTGAGAGACCAGGAAGTGAGTGCCAAGCAGGAAATTGAGGAAGAGAAAGAAGAGGAGGGGCCATGTGAGTTTTTTCCTGCAGGAATAAGAAGTGGATCAGTCTCTATTTCTATTCCATAATAAAACTTTTAAGGTAATTTTCAAAACTTTTTTTTTTATAAATTCCTGAAAATATCTGGTTTATGTAAAAAATATTTTAAAAAAAGTTAAAAGTAGTAAACAACAGCGCACTCCATGGCTGTGAAGTCAAGTAATTAAGAAGAAAAAATAAATTGTTAAAACAAAGGAAAATGATAAGAAACAAAGTGACATGTACTAACTGCAAAGAATGGGCAGTCAGAATATGATGGTGGGACAGAGACTGGGTTCTACATGGACCATTAAAAGGGACAGACAATGACAAGAGGATCAGAAGCTGCAGACAAGGTAACAAGCAGCAGATGGGCGTGTCACTCTCTCAAAGCTCTGGTTTGATGACCAACCTGTGCAGAGACGGATGACTCTACAAGCATACAGAGAGGCAGTAAGACTGAGGTCGGACTGCTGGATCACCAAAGTTAGAAGTAAAAGTTAAAAGTAGTGTTAATCTAGCCACTGGCTCATTAACACCCATGCAGTCAGCTGCATCTGAACTGATTGATAGTTGAACTGATTGTGTTGTGATTTTGGTGATGAACTTGAGTGTTAATAGCTAAAAAGTTTAATTAAATTATTTATTCATTGATCATTAAATTAGACAAAATAACTTTGAAGTATTTATATATTTGTAAAATAACTTGATTAGTAAGTAAACACTTAAAATGTAAATATTAAAATGATGCACTTTAAAGTTATTAAGCTAGATATTTTAATCACACTGGGTTAAATTATGGTGATTCACTCAGTATTATGTGCATGATTTGCTTAGTATTTGCTTTGAAGTCTGAGTAAATTTAATTTATGTAAATTCAGAAATAAGAATTAGTAAATTTATTTATTTTTTGGTTGTGTAAAGGTTTTTACCTGCCTGGGAACAACTGTAAAGAAATACGATGATACACGAATAAATAAATGGTGGATAAAGGAAGAAAACTGTTTGGTCCTTTGAGTGGAATCCAGTTGCTAAAGTCTGTGTCGCATGTCTGTGTCCATCCCTGTCAAGGGAATGTGCAAATTTTACAGGAGAACTCGACAATGGTTCACATGGGATATATGGATTTCCTCTGAGCTGCAGTATGTAACTTTATATATAAAAGACAAAAGCATAAGAAGCAAAACAGGATCCTTTCATTAATAATAAAACTTAACTATAAGAGAAAACAATAGAGATGCTTATTTATTATAGTATCTGAACGTCAGAAGCTATTGCGTGTGCGTGGAAAAGATTCAGAGCAAGATGTTTTAAATCAACACCAACCAGATAAGGAAAGTTCAGAGATCCTGGTGATTCAAATTTTAAATAAGGAGCAGAAATAGCATAAAATAGACTAAAAGAGAAAATGAAAGAAGGGTTTGGAAGTAGAACAGAGGAATTTTTTTTAAATATTTGTTAAAAAAGTCAGTAGAATGTGGGATAGATATGTGAAGAAGGCAATGAGCTCCTCTGTCATCTCTCTTTGGTCTGACTATGCCGTTCCTGGTCAGAAACAACAGATCAGAGCAAGACGGCATCTATAAGATAGTAAACATGAACACGAGGATGTTGGATAAACAACAGCAGTGGTTGCTGGTGTTGTTTTGTTTGTATCAAAAAGCAAGCTAATGTATACATTTGGTTGCTTTTTGATACATACATATAGGCAAGGCAAGGCAAGTTTATTTGTATAACACATTTTCGTGTACAAGACAATTCAAAGTGCAGGGTCTACAACGATTTCAAGGCCAAGGAGTATAGTAATAGTGGGAGTATAGTAATTTTGAAAGCTGACACACAAAATTTAGTAACCATGGCGCCCCCTGAGGCGGACGTCTTTGCTCGTTCTGCTCTTGTATGCCGTCTTATTCTTCTTTTTTTGGCTTTTTACGCTCTTTTTGCAGTGCACGATTGTGGTGCATTGCTAATATATGACTGACAAACTCTTCTGGACATCGCATCATACAGTAATTTTGCAGTCCCTTTATCTCACTGCCGTAGACAATCACGGCTTGCTTGTAAATAATATCCATATCGTACCACTGTTATTACCACTGTTAATATATTGCAACTCGATGTACATTTTTTTATCTTTTTTTTTTTAATTTGTTTTAAATTTAACCTTTTTTTTTCTGTGTAAGGCATACTTGGCGAGAAGCAAATAAAGAATTTCATTGTACAAGGAAACTTGTTTCTCTATTGTGCACATGACAATAAACTCTTTGAATCTTTGGAGCTGTGGGAGCTTTGCGCCCCAGGTTGCGACTGCGCATGTCCAACATCGAACGAAACGATCGAACGATAGTTGATTGTGCATGTAGTCTAAGAACTTTTATTTATAATTCACTTATTAAAATATTAATTTAATTGAAACAGTTTCTCGTTGAAATCAGATTACATGACAAAATAACTCAATTGTGCAAAAATAAATGACCAAACAATTTATTGTAAAATATGTAAAATGCAAATATAGCGTCCAAGTCGCTAAGTTGGCAACACTGACTTCCTGTCATGTCATAACAGGTCATAGGCGGTCGACTTGGGATCTGTCGATCGCGGTCTACCAGTAAACCGCGATCGACTGGTTGGGCAGTCCTGGTCTACAGTCTGGGTAACAATCAACAGATTGTGTCTTTTGTTTGTTGCTTGAAATAAATATTTTGTGTTCATTTATCGTCTGGCTCATTAAAGGAAGCAGCCTGGAAGCACATGCCTTTGAAAAAGGATTGTTTCTTTATTTACAGCGATTTCAACAGAATTACAATATAAACGTCCCGACAGACGGAGTCTCCAGAGACGGAGAGTTCAGTAAGAGCGACAGCAGGGAAGCTGGAGGTTGTTGTCGTCTTTCGTTTTTTTAATTCTTAGCATCCTCTTCTTCTTCTCAGCCATCCACAACTGCCTCTTCCTGCTCAGTGACTCTCGCCTTTCTTCCCAACAACCTGTAGGGGGAGAACACCAACACGTCACTGCCGACTGCAATACTTTCAACTCCCTAAACCAGACGTGGGCAAACTACGGCCCCCGGGCGATATATATGACCCGTTATGCTTTTACAAGTTATAGTAGAAACCCATGGATGTGTGAAAACCTCATTCATTTCCCTTTCCCCTGCAAAACCCTCGTTTCCTCAAAAGATGGCGCACTATTGTAGACACGTTGGCGTGTAACTTTCTATGGCATGAGTTTTGTCCGCTCAGCTCACTCTGCTCGCGCTCGGCTCTGTGTCTGCGCTCGCAACTTTACATTATATGTAAATGAGCCGGACTCCCCGCTAATCAAAGACTTTTTCATCTACTTAAATAATTCCTTCCAAATACACAAAGTTGATTCATACTCTCAGACTCACTAACATTTCAGCAGAGTTGCGAGCGCAGACACAGAGCCGAAAGCGAGCCGAGCGAGCAGTTTGTCAGAGTTAAGCGCGTGTCCGAGCACCTTTGAGCGCGCGCACCTGAGATTCATACGCACACGCTTACAATTATTGCTCCTTATATTATAGGTCTGTGCCCACAAACCTGGTGGCACAAAAATCACGCCTTAAGTTTCCAGCTCCTTTTAGGAAAGGGAAAGGGAAATCGCTTATTAAGAGTAAAGAAATGGAAAAATGGCAAAAAAGCATGACAAAAGAAAGAAGAAGATTATATAAAGTACCAAAGTCAATATTAATTAGAAATATTAATATGAGAAACCTAAGGGAAGAAATAATAATGATCAGATTAAGAGTAGGTCTTAACGTATTTAAATGACATTTTATATTTAATAGGGAGGAAAAACAATGATAAATGTGAAGGATGTGGAGAGAAAGAAAATGTAGAACACGTATTGATGAACTGTAAAACATATGAACCTGAAAGGGAGAAATTGAGAAGAATGGTTGGTAAAGAATGGAGTCTTAAAGGAATATTGGGAAATGAAGGAAACATAATGGATATTTACACTTTATTTACACTCTATCCAAGCCATGACAGATATGGCTACTAAGAGGAAGGCTCTGGCTGCACTAAATGAGAACGCAAAAGCAAATGACTTAAGTAGTTTTTATTTACGGTTTGAAACTGATAATTCTAGGGAGTGTTGGCAAATATTGGAGAATGTAAATTGTGGAACTGAGAGCAAAATTGTAATTGATTTACAGTCAGTACTCAGGGTCTTCAAGGGTTTAAATATACGTAAAGCAACTGGCCCGGACAATATGTCCGCTTTCCTTCTCAAGAACTTTGCAGAGGAACTTTCTCCAGTTTGGCTCAGACTCTTTCAGATCTCAATAGACACTCATTGGTCCCAGATATCTGGAAGAAATCACTTATGATGATTATCTCTTGATAGCGCTCACTTCTATTGTAATTAAATCATTTGAGAAACTCATGTTGGAGCTACTAAAAGGGGAAGTGCAGCCATTTCTGGATCCCTTTCAGTTTGCTTACACTAGGAGACGTAATACCAGTGATTCTATTTTGACACTGATGCACCTCCCACTAAAGCATCTGGAGAACTCTGCAGCATATGCCAGACTTCTTCAGACTTCCATTCATGTAAACATTCTTCTAAGGAAATTGATACAGTTGAAGGTTAATCCTTTTTAATTAAGTGGTACTATTCCTTTTTTTGATCTCAGCAGGTAAAATACAATTCGGTTTTCTCTGATTTTAAGTTGAGTAGCACAGGAGCCCCCCAAGGTTGTGTCAGTTCACCTTACCTTTTTATTCTGTACTCAAATGAATTTTAGTTCTCAACCCCATCAGTATATAATACAATTTTCAGATGATACTGTTATTCTGAGTCTCCTAACAGACAACCCCGACAGTCATAAAGCTGCTGTAGAGGAGTTTGTATTATGGTGCGACTCTTGTGAGCTACAGATAAACACTTCAAAAACTGTGGAATAATTTCTGGATCCTAAATCAATAAGTGACCGGAGTCCCATAGCCATACATGCCTGTTTCATCAAACAAGTCACATCTGTCACATCCCATTCTGGCCCGCAAGTTAAAAAGTTTGCCCACCCCTGCCTTAAACCAAAATGAGCGCAGACCGGCGCCGATTCGTACCCTTTTGAAGTCGTTCATGTTGGTGGCCTGAACCGGAGTGCCGATGAACGTCAGGTAGTTGATTTTTGTCGTCTCCTCGTCTCCTTGGTTCGACTTGACAAACAACTATAGATGGTAAACAGATAAGATTAGACACTTGTTTTTTTTCTCTTTTTTTCCTCTTAAAAATAAAATTATTATTGTGTCGGAAAATGTCAGCGTCGATTTAACAGTTTCAGATGAAACTATTTTATTGAAGGCAGCATCGGAGATGTGTCACATGTCATTAATGAAGGACAGAAGAAGAAATCCCCTTAAAGCAACAGTAAAGTAGTTTCAGTTTTGGTTGATTTTGGCGCCCAGTGTGGACAAAAGCGGTAATGTTTTGCCTGAAGGAAGACTACATTTCCCATGAGCACCAGCGCATAGCGTGGTAAAATCCTGATCAGTTGGATTGAAGCACATTTCTGTTTCAAGTGTCTGTGTGAAGGATGAACAGCGATGAGGTGATGAATCTAATTGTGGTGAAACAATGTCAGATGATGATGTTGGAGATAAGAAACGGGGGAAGTGACGTATGCAGTAAAGCAGTCAGCACATTTGTAGTTGTTTTGTGTGGAAGGTAGGGTTCCTGCCACCCTCCTAAGTTGCTTAGTGCCGATTAAAGCAATGTGGACCCCCTTGGGCTAAGGCAGCAAGCGACCCGGACTTCCAGCCGGAGCAAGCTGTAAATCAGTCCCCCCCAATGCTTGCCCGCACTGTTTTGGTTTTTGTTTTGGAAATTCCGTTGCACTAATAAAGAATTCTCATTCTGATTCTACATTTGATAAGTCGATAATTTTACCACACATGCTAATCAGAGACTCGTTAGTCGGTCCTCACCGTAACGCTCTGGACGTTCTGAAACTTGACGTAACGCAGGGGAATCAGACCGTCGTCTTTGTAGTCTTCCTCGGAAAGCTCCAGAGTCTGCGTAGCTTCGCTCCGCTCGGCGTCGTCGAAGCCCATCGACCGGGGAAGGTTGATGAACACCTTCAGGACCTTCGGGGCCTGAGCTGAGGACAGATGAGACGACGGGGGCGACAGATGAGACAGAGGACAGCGAGGACAATCCCTGGATATCGGGGCTCCAAATTCAAAAAGCAAAACTCACCCAAATCCGAACACTGGAGCTTCATGGAGAAAAGCTTGACGGGCTGGTTGAAGGCCATCGTTATCAGCAGCTTGAGGAGGACACGATCGAGTTAATGGTGAGGAATCCGAGGCCAGCGTGTGAAGCAGACGTTCTCACGATCGCCCCGGGCCCTTACCTGTTCGTCACAGTCGGACTCCATGTAGGACGAGTCCTTGACCAGGCAGTTGTCGAAGCCGCAGTCGTCGCTCTCGTTCAGGCACTCGCAACCGGCTTTGTTGACGAAAGGCATGAGGTCCATCTGAGCAAATGAGAGAGAGAGAGAGACGGAGTCTGGTTTACATCAGGCTCCTGCTTCTGGGCTGCTCCCTGAGAAACCTCTTAACAGACACAATCAGGAATCCATCCAACCACATTTGCTAACAATAAAACCCACATGGACGTTTGGAATTAGGCGTTGTTCTTATTCACACAGCAGCAGGGCTGCAGCAATTTTGGGCAAAAATAAAATCCTGATACGTTTCAGATTTAGTATCACTGGAAGTGTAAAAATAGGATTCTACTCGGGATGGAACGCTTGATTTTAGCAGCATTAAAATTAGCCGGTTAGCTTAGCTTGGTTTCTCCTTGTAAGGCACTTTCGTAACTTCGTCCTCCAGCTTGCAGGAAATGTTTAGCCTAGCATGCTGATTACTGGTCTCACAATCTAACGTATACACAAAAAGGAACTGATCCAACCTGTGGATTTCATGACCCACTCAACACAGAGCAGATCGTTCTCTGGGACCAGAACAGACGCCTGGAAAGCCGTTTGACGCAGAGGCAGGTAGGACTCACGTATCCCTTGGGAATGTCGGAGTCCTCGCTGTTTCCCGGGTCGTTCTCTGTGTGCTGCTTGATTTTCTCCTCCAGGCCCGCAGCGTCCGCCCCCTGGTACTGATCCACCCGGACCCGGTTCCTGAAGAACAAGAAGGTGGGCGTCGCCGAGATGTTGTTAGCCGCCGCCGTTGCCTGAGGAAATAAAAAAAAGGACATTTGTGGCATCTGATCCAAACCAGGAACGGAAGTTATTGATTAAAGAGTTCATCTATAGGTGATTGATTTTATACCCTACATACAGAAAGTTAGGGATATTTCAGGTTGAATTTCAGGATGAGCCCAAACTTCATTCAAACCTTAACAGGTGAACTTCATGTGACCTTCTCTGAGCTTTTGAATGCACCTGTCCAACTGTTAAATGTCTCAGTACTTTTTGCACATGTTTCTGTTTTCTAACCAGGAGCTTAACGGCAAAAGTCACAACAGGTGTTTGATCCTGGAATCCACCAATAAATGTCCTGGTTCAATCCCAGCTGGTGTTTAAACGGTCGTCCTCATCAGGCTGTTCACATTGAGACGTCATGAGACCAAGACGACACCTAACAATGGATCAACAGTACCTGGACATTACAATGCTTCAAACAGGACGTTCTCAGACGGACGTGGTCACTGAGCTCAGAGTGTCATCAAGGATTCAAGGATTCTTTATTATCATTCTACATACATGATGGTACATGAAGTGGAACGAAATTATGTACTCACGGTACTATTCCACCCAAGAGCTAATATCAAAATAGATAAAATAAGTTTAAAAAAATAAAATAAAATTAAAATAAATAAAATCGAAGTAAGTAAAATAAATAAAATAGGTATATACGGTGTTAAAGTGCGTGTATTGTAGTCCGTGCAGTGGTTTGTTCAGGATGAGTTCAAGAGTCTAACAGCTTCAGGAATGAAGCTGTTTCTGAGACGGGTTGTTCTACACTTGATGCTCTGCAGCCTCCTGCCTGAGGGGAGCAGAACAAAAAGTGAGTGTGCTGGGTGTGTAGGATCCTTCCTGATGCAGGTGGCCCTCTTTCTGCATCTGGAGGTGTAGATGTCTGTGATGCTGGGGAGGCTGACTCCAACAATCCTCTCTGCGGTCTTCACCACCCTCTGCAGAGCCTTTCTGTCTGCAGCAGAGCAGCTTCCATGCCACACGTTGATGCTGGAGCACAAGACGCTCTCCACCACACATCTGTAGAAGGAGGTTAGAACTGAGCTCCCGGGTCCAGCTCGACTGAGCCTCCTCAAGAAGTAGAGCCTCTGGTGCGCCTTCCTGACCAGAGTGGAAGTGTTGTTGCTCCAGGTGAGGTTATTACTCAGGTGTACACCCAAGTACCTGTAGCTGTTGACCACTTCCACCGCAGATCCTCCCATGTGCAGGGGGAGGTGGGCATGCTTGCCCCTTCTGAAGTCCACAATCATCTCCTTGGTTTTCTTTTCGTTAATACAGAGGTTGTTCTCTCTGCACCAACCCTCCA
>JAVLVB010000208.1:1313378-1335102 GCA_032876305.1 Orestias chungarensis
CTTCCCTTCTTTCCTTGCTTCCTTCTTCCCTTCTTTCCTTGCTTCCTTCCTTCCTCCTTCCCTTCCTTCCTTCCTTGCTTCCTTGCTTCCTTCCTCGCTTCCTCCTTCCCTTCCCTCCTCGCTTCCTTCCTTCCTTGCTTCCTTGCTTCCTTCCTCGCTTCCTCCTTCCCTTCCTTCCTCGCTTCCTTCCTTGCCTCCTCCTTCCTTCCTTTCTTCCTTCCTTCCTTGCCTCCTCCTTCCCTTCCTTACTCGCTTCCTCCTTCCTTCCTTCCTTCCTTCCTTCCTAATTGGGCATCAGACTTGCCATGTGAACGTTGCCTGAGGTTTAAATCCAAACCTTCTGATACGAAGTGTTGAGATCACACAGAGGTTTTTCCTAATTACATTTTACATCAACTTAATTTCTATTAAGTCTTTAATAGATCATTAAACATCTCCCAATAAACCTTCAACCTTCATTGTTGAGTGCAGCAGATTTCAGCCTGTTACTGTTGGTTTTTAAATCTAGTCAGATAATTGAACGATTCGTTGCTGTGAGTGGAAAAGCTTTTGTGGACCCTGGAGGTGCAGAAAATCAAGAGCAACAGGACGTTCTATGTTTCTGCCGTCCTGAGGCAGAGTCAGCTGACTGGTCACATGACCTCTAACTCAATGCAGAGCGAAGATGTTTGTCATCGTTGTGATTTCAGAACCGGAGTAACTGTGTATATTAAAGACGCTTTATGGCCGCAGCTTCACGTGTTCAGATCCAACCCAGATTAACCAGATTAAGAGAATGAGACGCCGACGCTTTTTTGTTTCGCTGATCCAGAATCTGGATTCTCATTCTGACTATTTTTCTTCTCTGGAATAACCTTCTTCTCTTTGGAGAATGATGGACTTCCAATGGTTTGAGTTGAATTGTAACCCTTCCCAGATTGATGTTCAGCTACATTTGCTTATCGTAGGTCCACATCAGACAAGCTAGTCAACGTTTCTGCTTCCTACAAATAACAGCATTTTGTTATTTTTATTATAGTATATAGTTTCATGGTTGATTAATTTTCCGATAAATCTGCATTAATTTCAGTATCGGACCATGTTGGCCATTTTTTTAGGTATCAGTATCAGTCCAATAATTAAAACTGGCATGACATAAGCAACCAATGTTTATTTACATGTTTATGGAAGTAAATCTGTTCCATCAGATTTAGAAATTTATAAGCCTTTGAATTTCAAATTGTTTAATTTTAAAGCACTAAATTAACATGTGAATTTTGTAAAATCTGAAATAAACTCTTCAGTTTTTCAAGATAATTTTCCTCTACTATTTATTTAGTGTTTTAGATTTCAAGTGTCAAAATCCGAAGTTAATAAAAAAATAAAGACCAACAAATTTAGCTTGTTGAATTTTTTTTTCTTTGAAATTTTTAACTTAAAAAATCAACAACAAAAAAAACTTAAGACTTTATTTTAGATTTTAAAAATTCACAGATGTTAATTTAGTGCCTAAAATTTCCGTGTTTGAAATTCAAAGGCTTAAAAATATCAAAATCTGATGGAACAGATTTACTTCCATACATGTTGTTGCTGTTTGATTTAGACGTATTAAGAGATACAATGAGGTTTGGGTGGTGTGGTCACTTTTGTACAATAATGAAAAATACGTACAGTATATATTTTATTAGCAATTATCTTTTATCGGCTTTAACAGTTGTTTCAATATGGGATATCGGTATCGACCAAACTTTTCATTTCACTGCATCCTTAAATTAACTTTATCATTTAAATGTTTCCTGTTTTTAATGAAAACATGTTTTTTTATGTATATTTAAATGTAATTTATCTATTTCTTGTCTTTTATTTATGTTTTGATGGATAATTTTACTTCTTATTCCAATTCAAATAAAAAAAAACACTTTTAAAACTAAATGTAAATAGATGCTGATGGCTGTGGGCAGGAAGGATCTCCTGTAGCAGTCTGTATTACAGCAAATCTTGAGAAGGATGTGACTGAAGAAGCTCTTTTGTTGTATAACTGTCTAATGAAGAGGATGCTAACGGTTGTCCATAATTTTATTTATTTTCTAACGATTCCTTTTTTTTACCATCGTTTCCAAACGTTCCATATATTCATCCCCAGGAAACAGAACCGCCCTTCTTTATCAAAACCAGCTTCCAGAAAGAAACCTGTCTTCTTTATCAGGTTAGACTGTATAAGTCCCTGGTTCTGATGCTGCAGACCCAACAGATGAAACCCTTAAAGGATCATGAAGATCTTGCTTTTTTATAGACCTCAGACAATCATTTCCTTTGTTTTGTTCACGTCTAAGATCAGAGGATTGCTTCCACGGCGGGACACAAAGCAGTCCGCCAGCCCTCTGCAATCGGCGCCCTGTCCGTCTCGGATGTGCCGGAATGACTGCAGAGTCAGAGTGTTTCTGCAGACAACGGGGCTCAGACGTGTGTTGGGAAGTCCGAGGCGTAGAGAATGAAAACAAAAATGCACGAGTACAGAACCCTGTGGTGCTCCTGTGTTAAACATGATTCTTCAGTCTCAGAAGCAGTGGCGGCCCCGGACAAATATGGTCTGTCTGGGTAGGATTCCCTGTTTCTAGATGGCAACATCAGGCATGAACTGTACAGTATTTTTGAGTAACTATATCAGGTTTATAGCGATGTTCTCAAATACACCGAAGCATTTCCACCATGGCCATCATGTAATTCAGCGTTTTTCAAAGTTTTTTGACCCAAGGTACATTGTTTTCATTGAAATAATTACGAGGCACACACCCAACCAAAAATTTTAACAAATTGTACTCTATAGTTGCATATATAAAATTTATAGTAATTCTTATCAAAGTGTCTTGAATATGTATCAAATAAACACAAACCTTTATTTTTTTTTATCACATTTTATATCTCTTATTTCAAATTGAACTTAACATGTCGACTTCAAAAATACTCAACAAAAAAAAAATTAAATAATTTCACCAAGATAATTTCCACGGCACACCTGACGATCACCCACAGTGATCACAGTGGTTGAAAAACACTGATGTAATTGACTAGTTTGCGCTCTAATGCCCCTTTTCCACCAAACTGGTTCCAGTGCTGGTTCGGTGCTAGAGTCAGAGTTAGCACCGGTTTATTGGGTTTCCACTGACCAAACTGGTTCCAAACTGGTTCTGGGGTCAGAGGAAAGAACCGGTTCGACGCGATGACGTCAGCAACTGGGGGCGGGGCTACGTAACCGAAGTGGGGGGAAAAAACTTTTGAGGGGCTTCAAGGACCGAACCGGTGTTTCAATACATCCAGCGAGAGATGGCTGCAAGAGGGCAGTGGTGAGCAAATTATTAACAAGCTTAAAAAGTGTTGTTGTGGTCTTGTGGCGGTTGGGTTTAGCGCTAAATCTACTGGGTAATGGTAACGTACGCATACGCATGGAGCGACGCGATGACGTAGTTTTTCGGGCCAGCACCAGTGTTTGGAAAAACAAACTGTTCTTTGTCGGTTCGCTCTTGGAACCAGCCGCGAACCGGCCTTGGTGGAAAGGGGGTATCAGAGTGAAAAAATGAATAAAACAAAACTGCTTTACAATTAAAGACATTGTATTTCTCATATTAAAACTGTCATTAAAGCAAATCTTTCCGGGACATATACACAATAAAATTGGTTGCCAATGTGGAATCAATGCAACTATTCAACATTTGTTGCTCGCTGCAGTTGTGTCGCCCAGGAAATGATGTCTAATGAGTTTCGTGGCAAGTTCTGTAAACAAAATCCTTTTTTTTCATGTTTTTTTATTTACTTTCTAAAGTACTTTGTGTTGCATGGAACTGGATTTATCCTCCAGAAACCAAAAGGTTCCTCGTTGAAGGAGTACTTTTTCGCTTGGGCCTCCGTCAGCAACAACTCCGACCATGCGCTGCCGGTAAATCGCATAACGAGGTTAAAGCGAAAGTATCACAGCTATTGGAGTCATGAGGGCCGGACCCGGCACAATGCTCCACTGTCCTTGCACATTAGGTGGAATCTGGATGTTTTTGGTCCGATCTGGGTTTGATCGGGTTTAATGCGGCTGAGGGTAACGAAGTTAGGGGTCCCGGTTCTGAAAGGTTTCATTCATGACCGGACTGAGGCGCTCCTCATTGTCTCCGTCTGGTTGTTCTGCAGCCCAGAAGCATCAGAATGTGTTGAGGCGAGCATGTTGATTCAGAGGGAAACGTCTCAGGTTTTTCTGCTGCTTCCATGTAAAAAAAGCCTTTTTCTGCTACTGCTCTAAGATATGTCCGAAGCAGGAGACAGACCATAATAACATTGTTTTAATGTAGGTTTCCTGTTATTTTGAGCTTCAACTAAAGGAATAATTTGCTTTAGGATGTTTCTTTTTTTTTTTTTGCCCTTTAAACTCTATTGCTTGCTAGTGTTAACACACATGTTGCTGATCTGGTTTAGGGGAAAATTCACGTGAATCTTTGAAAACGTTTTTTTTTTCTGAACCTGTTGGCAGAGAAGCAAAATTTAATTTATTTATTTATTATTTCTATTTCCACATGTTTGGTTTGGTTCAGCATCTATTAATAACTCAAAACGCCCAGAGAGATGTGTTCCTAGTATTATTGTGACCAACCACAAATATTTTGGGGCGTACAGCAAGATTTCATTTAGCTACGTCTTCCTTCTATTGCCTAAAAATCAACACTAATTAACTTTTCAATCTTCATAAAACATCTTCATAAGTTTTGTGATTTACAGCTCGTTGAATGACGTCTCTGTCATGACCTGAGGGGGTCCGTATCACTTTAATCGGCACTAAGAAACTTTGAGGAGGGTGGCAGGAACCCTGCCTTCCACACAAAACAACTACAAATGTGCTGACTGCTTTACAGCATACGTCACTTCCCCCGTTTCTTATCTCCAACATCATCCTCTGACATTGTTTCACCACAATTAGTTTCATCACCTCATCGCTATTCATCCTTCACACAGACACTGGAAACAGAAATGTACTTCAATCCAACTGCAGGCGTCCGAGGGATCATGGGAAATTCAGTCTTCCTTTAAGCTGAAAAACTACCGCTTTTGTCCACACTTGGCCCCCAAAATCAACCAAAACTGAAACTTCTTTTTGTTGCTTTAAAGGACTAATGTTTTAGAAAGATGTTGGGAAAAATCGGCGTGTTTGTCTCCAGTTGAAGCGATTCTGTAACAACGTCCTAGCAGGTCTGACTACAAAGTAAGACAGAAGCAGCTCAGAAAAGAAACATTAAGATACTTTAGTTGGGTAGATTAAAGCTCTTTTGTTTTTTCTGCCAACCTCCCACAGCTCTCAGTTTTTTTTAGTACTAGTCACCCTTCCATCACATGAACAACATTTCCACATTGCCCCAGCAGGACCTTGAGAAACTTCTCTGTACGTTTATTATTTGTGGAATTTATTACAGGTCTAAAGGAAAAGTCAATCAGACAGAAGCAGCTGATCCAGAACGCTGCTGCTGGCCTCACTAAAACTAGGACGAGGGAGAACTTCAGGTCTAAAGGTCTTACACTGGCTTCCTGTAGTTTGGAGAATAGACTTTAAAATACTTCAGTTGTTTTAAAAATCACAGAGATCTGATTAAAGATCTGTTCAAACTATTATTTTGCTGCTGCAATGTAATGTTTTAATTGGTTAATTCCATAATGTTTTTTTCATGTAAAACAGTTTGAATTGTTTAACTGCTAAAATGTTCTGTGCTAATAATAAAATGTAAGTTTTCAACACAATTTTCTATGTTGGTTTCAGTGGCCGCTAGCGCCCCTTAACCCAGTGTCTCCCCAGTGTTTTTTATTTTATTATTATTTATTATTATTATTTATTAAATCTTATTATGTATTTTATTAAGTTTATTTTTAAGTATTTTTATTTTTTACTTTAATTATTTTAAATAAATAAAATATATTTATTATTTCGTTCTTAAATAATATTTTTATTTTAAGTATTATTTTTATTTTGTATGATTTATTTTTGTTTTTTAATTTATTTTAAATGAATAAATAAAATTATTTTTCTTATTTTATTTTTTTATTTTCTATTTTCTATTTATTTTTATTTGTTACTTTATTAAAGTTTTTTTTATTATTTTATTTTATTATATTTTATTTTTATTTTATACCTTATTTATTTTAAATAAAAAAGGCATTTTTTATTATCATATTTTTAAGTATTGTTTTTATTTTGTATTATGTATTTTTTTTTTTTACTTAATTTTAAATAAAGCATTTTTATTATTTTATTTTCAAGTATTATTTTCGTTTTTATTTTCCCTTTATGTTAACTAAAATATTTTTGATGTATTGAAAAGTAAACCTGTACATGATATCTTAGTATTTATTAGATTTTTTGGTCTACGTGTATTTTGGAGTTATGCCCCCCTGGTGAAAAGTCCCCTTGCCACTGGCTGGCTTCCTTGCTGCCTGATAAATAATGACGACCTCAAATCTTTTGATGGATTGAACCTCTCATCAGAAACTGAATCAGAGAAAACTTTTCATTGTTTCCAACAGAGAAGCAGGTGGTAATTCTTTTTCCATTGGTGAGAATCGTAGCAGTGCCGTGCCTCAGTTTATTATTCACCAGCGAATGTTTCTGCCTCTGGGCTGGAGTTGCTAAAAAAGCTCCGAGACGCTCTGCTGCAAACCCTCTGGGAAAATGGAATGGTTAGAGGATAGCCTTCATTGGCGTTAGCAGGTATTGATCCGTGGGTCTGATTGGACAGATTGTTAACGACAGCAGCAGATGGAAAACAAATTACTCCCGTGATCAGGTTAGGTTGAGCCAGAGGCCAGATCAGTCAAACTTAAGGATCCTGCTGACCTTTCAAGAAATATTCACTGCTGGCTCACAGATGTTTTTAAGCTGAAGAGGAAGCTCGTTTTAATGCTAACTAAAGCAGATTTTTCTTTTTTCCGACTCTTTTTAATTTGCTTCTGTAAAGTTCTCTGGGTTGCATTGTTGTACATAAAATGTGTGTGATATTATGTTTTTCCTATGGTCTTTCCGCCTTGACCTGTTTGCTAATTTGTCCTCTAAATGTGTTGAATTATTATTATTATTTTCATTTTTAAACTAAAACGTAAGTAAAATGAAACAATCTTAATACATCAGAAGCTTTGATAACCTGAAAATAGTTTGGGAATTTGCACCATAGCCCTTTCCAAGAGTAATGGGAAGCATTTACACTTGATTTAAATCCATTGCTGATGCCTTGATAAACTCCCCCTGGGGGGATCAAGGATGTACTTAGTTTTTCATACGCAGGTTCGGCTCTGCTCTTGTTCACGGAATCATATCCATTGTATGTTTTTCCACATATAAGTGAACATTTGAATAATTTCATAACCTTTTTTGATTACATGCTGGTATGTAAGCGTGTGGAACTGAGGGTTGTGCTATTTCTATTCAGCTACAGCTGGTGATGCCACGTCTCCTACTTACAATTAAGGGAGCGATTGCTGTTTATCTGATCCTTAGTTTTCGGAGAGATTTAACAGAACAGCGCTGATTGAAAGTGTTCCAGGTTAAATGTCAGGGCGCTATATTTACCTCGATCTGACGGGTCCATCGCGTCATTGTCTGAACTGCAGGGAGAACACCCTGTCCTTCCTATAATTAAGCTCGATTTTTGACATGCTTGAGTCAGCTGATCAAGTTAGAGTCCTGTGATCCAAATACAACAAAACTAAAGATAGGATAAGTTCACATTTACCAATGAATCGCTCATTGTTGGCCGACGCTCTGTGTTTAAAAGTGTTATAGGCTGCTCTATTACTGCCATAAGAGCTGGAGAAAGTACCTGTTCATTTTCTACAAAAGCAAAGTTCACTGTTTGGAAGTTTAAAAAAAAAATATTTCTTAGCAAATTACCAAGATATTGCAACCCAGCATCCAGAAAGTTTTCCCTTTTCTTATGTCATCCATCCATTAATTTATCTTATGCTTACCTGAGGTCAGATCATGGAGTTAGCATCCAAAGCATAACTACTTCATCTAGTCTGTCAGAAATCCTGGATTTTGTGGTGAATTATGCAACATTTTTGTCTGTTTTCTGCGATAAATATGCAGAAAAGTGAGTTACACTTGGGAATTGTTGTTTCCAAATGTAGGAGAATAAACCTGCTTCTCCCACATCTTGTAAACAGCAAACATGACATAACATAGCAGCATAGCTGAGCCAGTTATTTAGTCCCGTTATGCTAACTTAGAGTCTTGGACAAGTAATTGTAATTTATCCACCATTTTTCATATTGGTGAAATAAAATCTAAATGCAATAAATAAAGCTATTAACAGGTATTACAGATCACTGGAAGTTAATTTCATCTGTTCCAAGAAAATGTTTCCTCAAAAATCTGTTGTTGACGAAGCAAATCAGGAATAAAATAAATAACCTAAAACTTTAGGTTAGGAATTTACTTTGAAATTGCTTTTAAACCAGGATATTATGTGAACATTGTAAAACTGGGTGTCTGACCAATATTATTTATACTTTGTCCAGGTTAAAATTTTCTTAGTTTTTGAAAATGTCTTTATTTTCATTAATTGGACTTCTGGAAGATTAGTAACTACTTCTACTGGTAACTACAGGGGAGGCCTAAGAACTAAACAAATAATCGTTTACTACTAAAATACCAATGTTTAAGTATTTAAAGGAATATTAAATCGCAGTCAATTTTAAATTTGGTTTGAATTTTGAGATTTGAATGTCATCATTCCTACTGTGGATCCAAAGGAGCAGCAAAGAGAGAAGGAGGAAGTTCGGCCCGTCTCCTTCATTGATTATTAATATTACATCGTTGTCAAAACAAGTTGGATGCTGTAAATCTGTTGAGAATAATCTGAGAAGAAATAAGGATTTATTTAAAGTAATTGTCTTTAAAAGATCATTATGTACAGCAATGAGGTTCTTTATCAAACAGCTTGAACGTTAATCAACGTCTTTTATGATTCAAAACCTCCGGATTTGTTTCAGGTTGTTATGTTTTATATTAAAGTTATGTAGAAATTAGAATGTGAGTATCCTCCTGACCCTGAGCAGCTTCTTTTACTCTCATCCCTTCACTAGTTGTGTTCTGGTCCAGATGACCCTTTGACCCCCGCTAACGTAATGCTTTAGCAGCTCTAAGATGTGAGCTTTGCTGGAAAGCCTCTCTGTGACGTTGCATCTCGGCCTCTTTCTGCAGGTTCATTGCGGTCATCACTATGACTGATGGGGATTATGACTACTTGATAAAGCTCCTCGCCCTGGGGGACTCCGGCGTGGGGAAGACCACCTTCCTGTACCGCTACACCGACAACAAGTTCAACCCAAAGTTCATCACCACAGTCGGCATCGACTTCAGGGAAAAGAGAGTGGTGAGCTCAAAGAGATTTCTGTTTCTAGAACGTCGTCTTTTTAGTTTATTTTTTTCACATTTAGATTGCAAACATGCGTCTGAGAGCTTTTTCCCATGGTTGCGGCGGCGTTTTCATCGTAGGTCTTCATTTTCTGCTGCCTCTTGTTTTTAATCAGAATACAAGAAGCCTTTTACTTTCACGAGTGAAGCATTACAGCATTTAATGATATAATAACCATCCAACTATCCATTCATCCTTCTTATCCATCCAACCATCAGATAACTTTGAATCCATCAATCACAAAAATATCCATCCATCCTTCGATTATGTAAGATCCATCAATTCCTCCATCCATCTATCCATTCATTCATCCATCAATCTATCCATTCATTCATCCATCCATCCATCTATCCATTCATCCATTCATCCATCCATCTATCCATTCATTCATCCATCCATCCATCTATCCATTCATCCATCCATTCATCCATCCATCTATCCATTCATTCATCCATCCATCTATCCATCCATCCATCTATCCATTCATCCATCCATTCATCCATCCATCTATCCATTCATCCATCCATCCATCTATCCATTCATTCATCCATCCATCCATCTATCCATTCATCCATTCATTCATCCATCCATCTATCCATTCATCTATCCATCCATCCATCTATCTATCCATTCATTCAGCCATCCATCTACCCATTCATCCATCCATCTATCCATCCATCTATCATTCATCCATCCATCTATCCATTCATTCATCCATCTATCGATTCATCCATCCATCCATCTATCCATTCATCCATCCATCCATTCATTCATTCATCTATCCCTCTATCCATTCATCCATTCATCCATCCATCTATCCATCCATCTATCATTCATCCATCTATCCATTCATCTATTCATCCATCCATCTATCCATCCATCTATCATTCATCCATCTATCCATTCATCTATTCATCCATCCATCTATCATTCATTCATCCATCCATCTATCCATCCATCCATCCATCCATCTATCCAACATCCATCCAACATCCATCCAACATCCATCCATTCTTTTTATCCATCCAACCATCAGATAACTTTGAATCCATCAGTTACTAAAATATCAGTCCATCCTTCGATTATGTAAGATCCATCAATTCCTCCAGCCATTCATCTATCCATTCATCCATCCATCAATCCATCCATCTATTCACCCATCTATCATTCATCATCCATCCATCTATCCATCCATCCATCCATCCATCATGTTTTTCCTCTTTTTCCAGTTCATTTATACATTGTTTCAGTTACAGTGTGATAAAGTGACTAAACTCCAGTCTTGTTGCACGGACTCCAATATAAATACCAGTTTTATTGTAAATTAATCTAATTTTGGTCTAGACCCTGTAAAGCCTGCAGATTGACTCTCGCTTTAGGTTGATTTGAGTGCTGGAATAAAATTGTTTAATGCTTCTGGACTTCTGGAAGTATGACAGAGATTCCTCCTGACGGGTTGACAGTCGGCCTCATTAAAATGCTTTCAGGCTTCGGAGGTGGCAGATAGTCGGAGGCTTTTTCTTTCTGGATTGAAACAGATGTGTCTCCTGCTGAAGACGGACTGGCAGGTTGTTAGACTGACTGCAGACAGGTTTGTGTTTGGCTGCATAGTTGGATTTTTCTTGGAGAAGACGCAGAGATTTGCTGCCATTTTGAGTCTAAACAGGGATTAACTTCTAATTAGCATGCAACTCTTTTACTTTACACACAACAACATTGTGAGAAGGGATCTCTAACAGTCTGGCAACAGAAGAAGCCAGATGTGGTAAATCTGGACGTGAACAACGTCTGAAGCAAGCAGTGCCAAGTTTAGCTTTCTTTGTTTCTCAGCTCCCTTCATCTTGTTCTGATCTTGTGACGATACGGTCGGCTGTCATTTTAAATTCATCAATACATCTGTGAGTTGTTGCCTGTTTTCCATGTTTCTCCAATTGTTTTTACAACCAAAGTTTTCAAAATATTCAATGAACGATGATACTTGGAGGTAATTTGATAAAGTCTTAATTATAAATGGGATTTGTTTTCCTCTTTAGGTCTACACAGCTTCAAACCCGAATGGAACGACCACAGGGAAAACCTTCAAGGTTCACCTTCAGCTCTGGGACACGGCAGGACAGGAGAGGTGAGCTGCTTCTGTTGTCCCTTCAAGGGTCATAAATGTTCCATAATATATATAATGGTTCGGCGCATCGCATAGTGACGTCATCACCTCTGTGCGCCACCATAACAAACACGTTTTGGTCCCAGCAGCGGCGGCACGTCAGCGCGTCGGCCATATTGGATGAGTCAGATCTGCCCAGTAAACTAATAAAAGCAAATAGACTGAAGTTGATCCAGCTTCTTAGTACAGGAGCTTTAAGTTAGTAACAACTGGCTTTGTTCTTAGACAGATTCTGGATTTCAGAACTAAGCAATGTTCATATTTAGCTCATACTACGTTATAGATGACCTTAAATGGTCCAAGACTCTAAGTTAGCATAACGGGACTAAATAAATGGCTCAGCTATGCTGCTATGTTATGTCATGTTTGCTGTTTACTAGATGTGGGAGAAGCATGTTTTTCACACTTCTCCACATATTTTTGCTCTTTCCCGGATTTTCATCGCAGAAAACGGGACGAAATGCCGCAGAATTCACAGCAAAATCAAGTATTTTTTCCCCGCGTTTTTCTGGGGAGGTCCTTAAGGATCAAACAAACTTTCTTTGATGAGAGAAACGTTCTGTTTTCAGATGAATCTGAATCTGAAAGTCTGCTGCGATGATCTGGAGTGATTGCGCCCGCGTGTCCAGGCTGGCATGTTATGTCATGTTTGCTGTTTACTAGATGATGGAGAAGCAGGTTTATTCTCCTACATTTGGAAACGACGATTCACAAGTTTTAAACACTTTTCCACATATTTTTGGCACTTTGTTGCATTTTAATCGCAGAAAACAGGAAGAAATGCTGCAGATATCACAGGAAAATCCATTTTTTTTCTCTGAGACTGATAATTGCTGAAGAGTTTGTGTAGGGAATCGTTCTCTTGGCAAGTACTGCCGAGGATGGAGCCGAAGCTGGATCAGGGTTATGTCTATCATGGTAGAAGGAAGAATATCTGGGATACAAGCAGATAAAATGAGCTCGGACTCAAGAGTAGAACTGCTGAACGGAGGTTTAGCTTCAGATGCCAGGCTCATCAAACTGTTCTGGTGAATATGGAGGAATATGGACGTACTAGGCAAGGATGGATGGAGAGCTGGATGAACCAATGGGTGACAGATGTATGCAAAGATGCAAGAATAGAAGGACGGTCGGACAGATAAAGGGACGGATAGTAAGTAAGTAAAGTAAAGTGATGGATGGATACATGTACAGATGGAATAATGGATGGACGATAAATAAATGGATGATGGCTGAATAGATGGAGAACCAGATGGATTAAACAAATAGATGGATAAGTGGATAGAAGGATGGATGGGGGGACAGATTCATCGACGGGCCCATCAGAATGATTGAATTTAGCGCTTTTAGCATCAGCATCCATCAAATCCTGTATCAGTTTTTAGCTCTTCAGCGTTAGCAGATGTTTATGATCAGCGCTGTTGGGTTTAGCAGCTTTGTCTCCACGGCGTTTCCTGTTTTGTTTCCTTGGCTGTAGGTTCCGCAGCCTGACCACGGCGTTCTTCAGGGACGCCATGGGTTTCCTGCTGATGTTCGACCTCACCAGCCAGCAGAGCTTTCTGAACGTCCGGAACTGGATGAGTACGTTCCCCCGGCGCGGGTCGTAGATTTAGAAAAAAGAATTTGAAGTAAAACATGTGTAAAATCGGCCTACTATACTCCAGCAGTTCATAAACCAACAGTAGTTTTAAGAAGGACTTTCAAGATGTTTTATGCTTCTATTCAATCATTTTAAAACAGTTTGCACATTTGGGGTCTACTTTATACCGTTTATCATTGCACACAGCTCTTTTAATACAGAGAAGCAGCATCCTGTCTTCCAGCGTCAGTCAGACCATCCAACGATTCCTCTCCACAGATTTATTTTGATTTTCAGATAAAATTGCTAAAGTGGGTTTAAAACTAAAGCTGCGTTCACACCAAACGCGTCTCAAGCATCCAAAATGCGCGACGTTGTGTTGTTCACTTTTTAGGGTCAGACGCTTCAAATGCACGTCAAGCGTCTCCACTTCCTGTTTCTCCGGTCGGACTTCCTGTCTCTTCAACTGTCTTTTTGTACCTTGGAGGATGTACCTGAGAGAGCGGCTCGTCTCTATTTAATAAACCAAGAGAGTATGGTTGTCGGCTGCCTCGGCTCCATATCTGTAACTAGGGGAAAAATCCAGCAGCGTTCAGAGTTTGGTGATTTTCTCCTCCAGGAGCTTAATGCTGACGAGGGTCGATTTCAGCTCTAGTTTCACTGGAATTAGAGAAAACAGCCACAATAAATCTATCCTCCATCATCACCTCAGGATCTTCCGTCACTACGTCACATAGAAGGAGCTCCCTGATTGGTCCACGCTCAAGCGGTCAAAGTTCAATTTTCCCCAACTCGAGTGTGTCGGATGCTCTAGACGCTCCAAACGCTCCAAGACGCACGTCTGAATAGACTTTGCATGTAAAATGGACGCTCTCAACGCTTTTGTTGTAAACGCAGCATAAGGAAGGACACCTTACCAAGTTTAAAAGTGCTCATTAAACTCTATCACTTCTGTCTATAATTTTTTATGTCCACAATAAAAACAAAGTTGGAAATTAACACAAGGGGCTCCAGGATGCTTCTATAATTTTGCTCATGTGGATTTGTTTAAAACTAACTTTAATATTCTGCTCTTTGTAATTTCTCTACAATAAAACAGTTGATCTATGGATTTATGGTTAAATACATATAAAATTATCATATGGATAGCCTAGATATGGCTAAACATGACACTATGAAGCTGTTTGTGATTGAAAACCAGGTCAGCTGCAGGCCAACGCCTACTGCGAGAACCCGGACATCGTTCTGGTCGGGAACAAGGCGGACCTGGCGGACCAGCGCGAGGTTCAGGAGAAGCAGGCCAAGGAGCTGGCTGACAAATACGGGCAAGTGCTACTTAGTTTTGATTAATAACATGTGTTATGTGTTAAAAATTGTTCTCCCACATCATGTCCACCTTCCAGGGTTAGAAAAAAGTTTTGTCCACGCTACAAGTGTTACGAAGTGTTTTGTCTTATTAGTGTAATAATAATACTTGAATAATAATGAAAAAGTACCATACAAGTTCAATTGCAAGTTTTTAGTTTTTTTTTTACTTAAAGCAAAACACAAAGTTACTTTTCAACCTCCATTAAATATTTTCACAACTTTTGTGATCAGACCTCGACTTACAGCTCGTTGAATGACGCCTCTGTCATGACCTGAGGGGGTCCGTATCACTTTAAACCGACACCAAGCACTCTGAGGAGGGTGGCAGGAACCCTGCCTTCCACAAAAACAACTACAAATGTGCTGACTGCTTTACTGCATACGTCCCTTCCCCCGTTTCTTATCTCCAACATCATCATCTGACATTGACACCACAATTAGGTTCATCACCTCATCGCTATTCATCCTTCATACAGACACTGGAAACAGAAATGTACTTCAATCCAACTGATCAGGATTTTACCACGCTATGCACTGGTGCTCATGGGAAATGTAGTCTTCCTTCAGGCTAGAACACCAGCGCTTTTGTCCACACAGGGCCGCCAAAATCGACCAAAACTGAAAACTTGTTTAGTGTTGCTTTAAAAACAAGCAGAAAATATAGAAAAAGCCCAACACATTTTAAAAATGGAAGTAGTGCCTTTTATAAATATTAAATTATAACCAATTAAAAGCTCCTGTATCTTACTTTTAAGTTGTTCTTGTTTCGTATTTCAGCTACTAATAAGATATTGGCTCCAGAAACAAAAACAAAAATAATCCTCAGTAAGATTTTTTTGTTTTGTTTGCAGTGTATCATGAAACGCTTCAGCTCTACCTGAGATGCCACTTCATCTGCAGCTTATCTGTTTTTCTAACACTTGCTTTTAGGTGTTGGTACATTAGCAGGCCTGTTATTAATGAACATTCTTTTGTTGTTTTGATATTCACGTCTTATTTTCCTAATGTTTTCTTTTCAATTGTTCAAAATAAAAGACAATAACCAAATAAGGATTAACCAGACTTGTTGATGCCTACAGTTCCCGGTCCTGATGCCTTGATTGATTTCTATTCTACGACTCCGTAAGGTGGTCCCTTATCAGGTTGGCCACCATTAAACATCAAAATAAAGAAATTCCTCTTTTGCTCCTCACAGGATCCCGTACTTTGAGACCAGCGCAGCAACTGGAGCGGAAGTGGACAAGGCGGTGATAACCCTGTTAGACCTGGTGATGAAGAGGATGGAGCAGTGTGTCGACAAACCGCCGGCAGAGGCGGCCAACGGGAACGACCCCACCAAGCTCGGAGAGGGACAGCCCAACGAGAAGAGATGCGCATGTTAAATCAGGAGGCGCTCCTCTGCCGTCTGTCGTCTCTCCTTCACCTTTTATTTTTCCCCTCTGTCTGTTTCTGATAGAATGTTTCTCCTATTCACCTCTTTAGAAATCAGAATCTTCTCTTTTGGCTCTTCTTTTTTTTTTTTTTTTTTTACCCATTCCTGTCTGCAACTCTGACGATGAACAATCTCTGGCTCCCTCTAGTGGACAGTCAAGGTAACACAGCCTCTGCCTGACAGCTTTGAAAAAAGGAAATAAAAAACAGGAGGGATTCTGTCATTGCTGTCAGAGACATAATGTGCCTCGCTGAAAACCTGCAGCCTGGGAATTAAACTCTGCACGCTCCCCGTTTCTCTCTCTGTCATCATTCTGATCATTTAATAGGCCCAAACAGGCAATTTAAGCATCAAATCCAACTTTTTACAAATCATTACTTCACAGCAGGGAAAAGGTTGAGCTTTGTGTCCAATCGGGGCTAAACTGAGTTTAATACCAGGCTGTTTGAATAAAGCTTTTTCTCCTGGACCACACTGAGGATTAGTGAGACCAAAGTGTTTTGATTATACGACTTTGTTGCTCTCTGTTATGTGCTGGATGTGTATCAACTACACATTAGACATACCAGAGAAGCTTTGTTTTCGATGTTTACTGAACATGTGCCAAATGTGTTTTGTATTAACTGGCTTTGTTGGGAGTCTTTGATACAGAAATCGAGTGGCTCAAGTCGTGTTTCTTAACATAAAACTGTGTATGATGTCTTTTTTGCAACTAGTTTCTGTTTGTTTTGTTTTACCGTAGCTTTTTTTTTTTAGCTAATCAATTGGTACTTTAAACTTTGTATTTCATCTTTAGCCAAAATAAGCCAAAATAAAAATATATCTGATCTGCGATTAAGATTATTCCAGAAATAAATACCAATAAAAACATATATTTAAATGAAATTATACTTCAAAATGACGCAAGATCAGTTAACCATCACTTAATATTAAGTTGCAGGTAGAAAGTGGTACAGGGTTGCTAAATAGCTTAGCAGTTAGTTTTTATAGCAGCTAGCTAGATTCTAAGGTAACCACTTCAGGTCTCGGTTTATTTCACATTTGTTGGTTATTTGTTTTTTAAGTTCTTGCTCCATGAAATTTTTCGACCTAACTAACTTCTCTGACATGATAAAAGTCAAGCTATCCTAGTTTAGCAAGCAATTTTTGACAGCAGTTTCAAAGTTGCGTACATCACTGTTAGAATGAGGGGTAAAGAGAATTTGAGAATGGTTCTATCATTGTCGTCACGCTTAAAAATAAACTTTTTAGGGGGGAAAAGATGACTAATACTGCATATCATCTGGCTCTATAAATGACACATGGGTGTATGATTGGAATCACTGGCTGCAGAAAAATAAGGTCCCTCCTCGGCTTTACAGCAGACTACTGAAAAGTGACTAAATTTTAACTGCTCGTGGTTTCATGAACCTCTAAACATAAACTGCTTCCATTTAAGATGGTGCAGCCAGGTGTTTTGGACTATCGGGGTTTTGTTATTTTGTCTTTATCCTGAACATGGGTTCTGGTTTGGTTTCATCACACCATTCTCCTACAAGGCTTTGTAAGATTTTGGGATGGTATTTGAGATATTTGCTGTTTTTTTTTGCGGTAAGATTTAAATATGCAAACATCCTCCTTTATACAGAGAATACTGAAGATTATGGTCACATGTAGAGCACAACTACAAGTTATTGGCCTCTTGGCAGGCACCTTAGGTCCCTTACTTCATTTTCATCGTATTTATAGAAATATAGCTTTACTGGCAGAAATGTCTCTAAAATACATTTCTCTCCATAGTGTAACCTTTGTATAGTGAAATGAGATTAGGGAGATTCATCAACACAAAACCTTTTCAGTTTGACAGTATGTCACAGTACCTTTAAGAGCCACTGCTTTCTAACTTGCATTGTTTTGTTAAGATCTTGTAAAAGTTATATGCTGCCATGCTAATTATTATGGATACCCACAAGAAATGGTCCCTCAAAATTAAACGACCTCAGTTAACATAGTTTTGTTTTTTTAAACAACAAATACAAAAAACGTATTAGCTTATGTAGCCTTGGCGCTTAGCAGTGAGCGTTTGTAACTGCTAATGTAACAACAGTAGCTCAATGACATGTTCAAACATTGTATGAGTTTCCATTGATATTGAGAAAAGAATGTTTTCAGGTTTGATGCACATTTGTTTTTCTTTCACTAAGTGTAATAGCTGATAAATTCCACAGGAGACACAAGCATGCTAATGATGCACTAACTTAGCATAGCAACCTAACATTTTTAACACACAATAAATAATACACAATTCATTAAAATGTACTTAATTTAGTCATTCGTATGCTTTGAATATTAAAGGGCATTTCCAGTGCAAAGGAAATGCAAAGGTCAGTTAGCATAATTACATAAATTCAATGTAGGTTCAGAATTAGCTTCAAAAAAGTCACGCTAGTTTGAATTAGCCGGCTCTTAATTGAACTTCTATTGTTTGATGCTTTGTATGGTTATAACTGCTGATGTCCATCACAGCATGTTTTACAAAATAATAAACGCTCATTTAAAACACCTGCATTCCCTTGAAGGTCCTCGCACACTGGAGGCCGATTCAGTAAAGACTGACGGCAGGAGTCTCTGCAAAGACCAATTTTTACAAGCACACAGTCAGTTTTGCCCAGTAAACAGTTTAGTATGTAACACCAAGATGAAAAGGTTAATTGGTCGTATCTTGCGGGTAAAATTCAAATTTTAAAAAACATCTGACAGAAGACATTTAGAAATGGAAACTAAACTAAGATACATCAGTGAGGGAATGTGAGGTCTTTTAGATAATATCTGTTCCTCCTTTTCGGTTGACGCCATGGCAGACCATGTTTCTAAATCAGGAAGTTTGGAAATCTTTACACTCAACCATAAAATCTTAACTTGTAGACAGCTTATGTGTGGACCACTTGACTCCCAGAACACGCAAAATAGCCCGAGTATGTGGGAGACTTTAAGCTATACCTGAGTGACTGTGGGTTGTTTGGAACCATCTGTCCTTTATTACAGAATATATCCTTCATTCACAAAGACTATATTTATATCCCATGCTTTTATGTCCCGAACATGGCTGTACATCTGTATACTGGTACGAAATGGAAGCTAAACGGCTCAAAACAATGTTTTGGTTGCATAAACTTAATGAGGGACGACTTCTAAAGGAAACATTTACTAATACGCATTAATGTCAAACTGGTAGCTTTAATGTCTACTTGCAGGATGCTAAAAAAACAGCACAGGCTCAGTAACTTTAAAAAAGCGGCTGTCATATGTGTTTGCTCCGTTTTTCCAACCCTTTTCCTATCTTCTGCATTCCACGGCATCCACTTTTATGCTAAAATTGATGCCTTCATAGTTTAGCCAGTTTGTTTCCTTTAGCCCAAATAAACATGGCAGCAAGCCAGCATATCTTAGCTAGCTGTCTTGTTGCCTTTATTATTACCAAATATTACGCTACACATGATAAAAATGACATATGTGTAATTGGTCAACCCCAACTTGTAACATCCATAACATTAATGTTATGTTGTGGTTTGTGAAGGATCCAGACGCAGGAATCTTCTCTGTAAAAGGAAAGAAGGATTAATCAACAAGGGAAGATGAGGATCATATGACAATAACCCAAGGGATGCATTCTTAACAAGATCTTATAAAATGTATAAATGAGATTTAAACATCAACTTAGATCTAAATGGAAGGAATAAACAAAAAAGTCGGATCTCAGCAGAACATAAATGAAAAAGTATCTGCAATACAAACAGTAGAAACCTAAAGAACCACTTATGATGATTAATCCTCCTTGTTTGGATGGCAAAATGTCACTTATGAGAACATTCTGGTGAAATTATTGTCAGTGTATGAAACACAAATATACATTTGCTCTAAAGGTTTAGGAGTATTCAACCTATTCAATAAACCATGTTCTATGGAAATATTTAAATAGTCAGATCAATTTTAAGGAAATCCTTTTTGTTTTTGGTGCCTAACTTGACATTCATTCGCTCCGGAAAAGAGTTTTTGTCCTTCTGCTACTTGGATGTTGTAAACTTTAAAGGATAACATTATTTTTATTTCTCATTTTAAATTAATGACCTGACCCACTTACACATTTATAATCCTTCCACCACTGCACTTCATTCTGGGAACAGGTATTGTGATTTAGATGTGCATTATATGGTTAGAAGATTGCACTAAAGCCAAGTTTGTTGATTGGTTCATTGCATGTTTGTTATGTTAACCTCTTACTCAGTTGTCTGCATATTGGAAAACAATCTGCATAACAAATCAAGACTGGTCAGGTTTAAGCAATGTCTAACTGGAGACTTATGAGTCCCCGAAAAATTATTTATCTCTTTTCTTGCATGAAAAACAACCGAATATAAATACACAAAAGAGTTCTTCTCAAACCAATGCCTTGTAATCATGACAATCTTTTGATACAATTGGTTTGCTGTATCGTTGGTCATCATATATTTATTTAAGGCTGTAAAAATGTCTGCATTTAACAGTATGTTTCTCTTTTTGTATTTGATTCTTTTTTTGTTATTCTTCTTAACACATCTTTATGCTTAAGAATCAGAATATTGCTTTTGAATTTAGTTTTATTTTGTGACAGTTTAAATCATTTCTGTCTGATCTAAGGTAAGGTTTACGGGCTGCTGAATGTTTTATGAGCGAAAAAGAGCAGAAATCCTGATGTTTGTGTTCCACATTTACCAGAAAGAGTCAAAAGTACATCTAAGAGCTTTTAGATTGGGAAACAATGTTACTATGTGAGTTTTCTCTGATGCCTGCAGTTTTCCACTTGTTTGTTAAGTTTGTGTATCAATGCCTGTATGTGTTTGTTGTGCTTTTGGAGCATGTTTGACACAACGGGGATGAAATGACATGAGATGCTTTGTGTTTTTGGTGCCAGAGCTGATAATAAATCTGTTGGGTTTGTTCTCGATCTCTTTCTTTTTTTGTTTATGTGCCAGGGATGGAAACATTTTTTAAAAAGTGGACATGCTTTTAAATGAGAGGTCAAACACATTTGCTGTGGGGTTGTCATACTGCTCCTCCCTGGGCATGCTGTGTGAGCCTGTGCTGCAGGTCTGGAGGTGCTGGAGGACCAGAAGGGTGGGTGGGAGTGATGAACATACTGAATCCCAGTCATACTGCTCCTCCCTGGGCATGCTGTGTTGGCCTGGGCTGCAGGGCTGGAGGTGCTGGAGGACCATAACGGTGGGTGGGAGTGATGAATAACATCTATCCCAGACATGGTGCATGCTGTGTGAGCCTGCGCTGCAGGTCCGGAGGTGCTGGAGGACCAGAGAGGTGGGAGGGATTGATGCACATACTGTATCCCAGTCATAGTGCAATGGCTGAGTTGATCATCTAAAATGAAGTGAGGAAGAAAACTGTTAGCCAGGAATCGATTGACGAGCCAACTCATTCAAAAAGGAGACAACTTTGTTAAAATCTTTAAATAATTTAACAAGTACACCTTTGCTTTATTGAAACATTAAGCTAAACTTAAATTGTTCTTATATTGTGTTCTCATATGTGTGCTTTAGAGTTATTATTTGATCAAATAACTTTATAATACTGCAAATAATTTAAATAATATTAATATTCTCACGTATATTCATTCTTATTTCCCTTTTTTCTGTTTTCTGTTTGTTTCCCCCCGCCAGCGTAATGGTGGAGTCCACTTTTTTCTGTTTGCTTCACCCCCGCCAGCGTAATGGTAGAGTCCACTTTTTTCTGTTTGC
>JAVLVB010000208.1:1335202-1348108 GCA_032876305.1 Orestias chungarensis
CCCCCGCCAGCGTAATGGTAGAGTCCACTTTTTTCTGTTTGCTTCCCCCCACCAGTGTAATGGTAGAGTCCACTTTTTTCTGTTTGCTTCCCCCCCGCCAGCGTAATGGTAGAGTCCACTTAAGAAACTGGCGCGAACGGCCGCCATGTTACTGTCTTCATCGCTAACAGGCATTTTTTGTGCCTTTCTGTTGGAATTGGCTTCAAATATGTTTAAGAAAACGGTAAGAGTTAGTTTAATCTCTTCAACAGTAATAATTATGTTATTTTATTTAATTGCGTTAAATGGTAATCATAATAAATTGGAGGAAAAAAAACTAGTTCAACATGAGAAAAACAAACTTTCAATCTACAATTTAAAACAAAATCGAGTTTCTGTCGTTGAAAGATGTTCTGAGTACTTTATATCTTAAGACATGTTGGTTTAACGACATTGTTTGACCGTTTATTGCGGATTCTTTTAAGTTTTACCAACTTTAGCCAGCTAACAGTAGCTAGCTAACAGTAGCTAGCTAACAGTAGCAGTTGCTAACAGTAGCTAGCTAACAGTAGCAGTTGCTAACAGGGATCTGATGTTGCTTGTAAATTGAAACGTGTTTAGTTTTGATAGCAGTTTAATTCAAAATTAAATGAATAAATTCGGCTAATCATAAATTATTAATAAATAATCCATGAAATAATGCAAAATAAATTTTAAGATTGTTTTTATTATTTTTGTGTTGTGGCTTATTTGTAAAGCTACTTACTTTTATCCCCATTTTCAATTTTAAGCTCTTCATTTTATATAGTCATATTCTTATATTTAAATTTATTAAGTAAATGTATTAATTGTCTTCAATAAATTAAAACAAAAATGTATTAAGAAAATATAAAAATTTTATATAATTGGTTATTTATTCATGGATTATTTATTAATTTATCAACTGCAGCATTTAATCAGTTAATATTGAATGAAATGGTTCTCCATAGTTTAGGACACATTTAACAATGATTTTCCCATTGCGGTTCATCCCAATGACTGATTTTCTGAATTTGACTGGTCTAATATGTTTGGGCATCACTACTAACTATATTCTGTTAGCGGCTGCTCACTAAAATAATTAAAATGTGATGTGTGCTGTGGCCGAAGGAAGCTAAGGAAAAAAATTAAACCAAACTCGGCACTGCTTGCTTCAGACATTGTCTTTTTTTCAGATTCTTTTCTGGCGGCTCCAAAATTCTGAATCCATACTAGGCCATAATCAGAGAGTTTGAAATGTAATTTTTTATTTAATTAAATTTTAAATTTTTGTATAAACTAAAATATTAACACAATAAGTTAAGTTAAATCAGTTTTTATTTGCCAGGTACATACAGGACATACTAGGAATTTGTTTTGGTGTAATTACACTGAGGCAGCCATTTGCAGCGCCAGGTAGGCAGTAGCACAAAGGGTCTTGCCTAAGGACCCACACTGGATGCTGTGGTGTATTTTTGCCATGTTCATGTCTGAACATGGAGAAACAGTCTGAGGTAGAGGGAGAGGAAAAGTGAAAGAAATGTTCCTTTGGGAGGTTGTGCTTTTTTTTTATTTTGTTTTTTGTTTTTTTTAGCTCAAGGCTGTAAAAACTACCCTAATCTTTATTTATTTGTTTATTGAAAATCCATCAGTTATGAGATAATTATCTCACTAAGAAGATGCAACACCATACCAACCATCCAGATATGGAACTGTTGCTGTAATTTAGTCAATATGTTAAAGGTTTTGTTATTGTAATTTGACATATTTGCATTTTCTTCATGCTGTTAATCTGCCAACTCAGCGATTTGTGTGCTCATGATAAAACAGTTGCTGCCTATGATGATTTGGTTTTATTTCTGAAACGGAGTGGCTAGGCTGCTGTAGGACGACTTTCCTTGGTTGCATGTGCTGCACGTTGCCTCGCCCCCTGGCATGCATTGATGGTGTCGCCTTCGGGGAACACCTGCAGCAGCTCCATCTTTATTTCCACAGTGGCGCCACCAGAACTGCCGTTGTATAAACTGCGGGGCTATAAAATCCTGCCTACCGGCATGCAGGCGTGCATCTACATCTGTCTCGAACAAAGATTGTTGTCATCAAAGACCGATTAAGTTAAAATTCAGGAATACTTTATTAATCCCAAAGGGATGTTAAATTTGGTCCTAAAGTTTAATAAAATCTAAGTTGTAGATGCAGAGGGTGTTGGGCTGGGATGGTCTCCTGTAGCAGTCTGTATTACTGCAGGCATTAACACGCCTCTGAAGATGCTTTCTTGTTGTGAAAAAGTAATAAGGACAATTTCTAAGTTTTTATCATAATATTGTTAATTTTATGAATAATCTTTCTTTGCATACCAATCTCAATTGTGTTGAGCATCTGACTAGCTAGCTAGTTAGCATCAATAATTGATGGAAGAGATAATTTAAACCTCCTCATTCTCTCTCTGTCTGTATATATGATTTTGCTGTATTTATTAATCAAAAATCTTTAACAATCACATAGTGCTTCTAAAACATCTCATTTCTTAGAAGAACAACACACTCAAAAGCAATACTTAGTCAAAAAAAAAAAACAATAAAAATAATCAACAGATTAATAGATTATGAAGAAAATCATTCGTTGCAGCCCTAATCCATAATTTAGACGGTCCTCTTTGCCACGACCATTGTGTTGGAAAATCCATGGCGTGAGCCACAGTGGGAGGAGCTAACAGGAGCGACTGCTAAGGTTTAAGTCTGTTTTTATCTGTCTTAGCATTTTAGCTGCTAAATGCTAACGAACAAAACGTTGTGGTCTGTCCTAAGCTGCCCTTTGTCTCTAAGCGAATGATCGCAGACGAAGATCAACAGCTACGCCCAAAACATCGGACCCTGTTGACCTGATCCTAAAGGTAAGATTCAAAACTCACATCCCCATTATCATCATACCTCGTTTAGAAGTCATTTTTTAAATCTGTCTTGTACGTGAAACTAGTATAAATGTATGGATGTTACCTAGAGACAGTTAAAAATGGTGCTTTACATCTGAATATTAGGTTATCAAAATTATTAATTTACAGAAACTTCTATAACAAATCAAGTATGGCTTGAAAGTGTAATATTTCTTGGCAGTTATCAGGAAGTGAAACGTTTTAATGGTTCTGGATCACAGTTAAAGAAAACTCAAATGAATGTTATTAGAATATTAGCATATCACAAACAAATAAGAAACAGACGCTTTAAGCTTTAAAAAACAAAGTATCTCTATTTCTACGTACGTCCTCCTTATATATTACTGCATTAATGCGGCGTGTTATGGAGTTCATCAGCTTGTGGATTTATTACTAATAACGTCTAAATATCAGTGTGCACTTTATTTATTTTGAAAAGGACTGTATAGTGCAGTAATTGAATGATGTGTTTGAAGGGAAAAAGCCATCACAGGACACAAAATGGCAGAAATTATTAATTTTTAAAAGAAATGGAAGCAAAATAATAATAAAAAAGGAAAAAGAACAACAGTAAATATCAAGTTTATAGATGATGTGTCTAAATTCAGAGGCAGCTTTCGTTCTTTCCTTGGTGGCCAGCATATCCCATGATTCATTGCGTGTTTATGTCGGCTGGTCAGTAAGCATAAGGAGTTAAATGTTTAGATTTAATACATTTGCATATTGTGAAATACAAGCTTCACCAAATGTTTTTAGGCGGGAATACAGCTCTGAAAATGTCAGTTATCGGCCAAGTGTATCATTAATCTATAATTGTAATCCCACTCCTCCTTTTTTTGGACGGGTCTGGTCGCTCTAGGTTCACTAATCCAGAGATGACGCCTGACTGCAGCATCATTGTTTAAAAAAAAATGGAACATACTTCCCAGAGGAAAATTAGAGGAAATGTTTGGTTTCCTTAAGTGTTTCTTAAAATTAAATGAAACTTCCGAACAGAACAGTTTTGTTTATTTCTGTCGTATATAAGTTTTCTCTAGAGATCAACTCCGGCAGCAAACGAGGCTCATCTGGTTTCATTGGTTTAATATTTAATGGCCGGTTACGTTGTTTAAGATTAGGGCTGCAAGAAATGATTAATCTGTCGATTATTTTCCCGATTAATTGATTATTTGCTTATTATTATTAATTAATTTAGCCGTTACTTTACCATATAAACCGGAGGTCTTCAACAGGGGGTCCGCAACCCCTAGTCCGTCTGCGGAGGTATTGCATGGGGGTCATGAAAGTTTTGGTTGATTACTGTCTTTTTATATTCCCCACCCCTGCAATTTTTTCTACTAATTGAAATGTCTTTAAATACACATTAAAATGAATTTAACACACTGGTTAACATATTAATGGAGGCAGAAGAAGCTCAAGATTGTGATGAAATGTTACATCCATATCCCCCATTTAATGGAAACTGATGTCGTTGCAATATTCACCAATATCTCCAGGGTAACACTTTCTAACGATAATTACCCTGATACAAACTAAAACCTGTCGGCTAACGTCTGTGCAGGTTAATAGTGAGGGTGATCTGCTTTGTGTGGCCTTTAGCATTTTTGCCTCTCCATACCTTCCTTTGAGATATGAATATTGCAAATATTGTTGTGCAGCTGTAATATTGAAGCTGATGGCGTTGGCTTTTGTTGTCTAGGAAGTTGTTTGCTTATAAGTGTCGTAGGTTTAGCGTAGCTAGCATGTGACATCCCTCTGCATTTCCTGTGGGGTTGCTTAGTGGGCTCAAAACTTGCAACGCAACAAGTAAGGACACGCAATGTATCAGCTGAGGTTAATAATTAACGTATCTGTATCGGACTTATTAGTTTCCATCCTTTGGCCGTTTGATGCTTTGGATGTTAGGACTGTGGAACATCTAACTAGGGCAAAGACGACGCCGCTGATGTGGTTGTTTCTCCTGTAAGTTGATAAAAGGATAGGAAAACGTTTCTAAAATCTGTTCTCAGCCCAAATGTTTTATATCCATCCATCTGTAAACTGAAGTCCCTTTGTGAGTTTTTATCAATTACTTAGACAGTCCGGTTTTTACTTCATTACTGAGTTGTACCAGGTTAGAGTGAATGTCCTAATGATGAACTTTTAAACTAAAATTGCTAAAAGGTTAAGATTTAACTAATTAAGAAACGACCCACTTACACAGTTTTAGGTTTAGTTTGTACAAAACGGTGTGAAATATAAACCCACCATCAGTGAGATAGTTTAGCAAAAATGTTTTATACTTTGCAGACATTAAAGTTTGACATTCAGATTTAAAACATTAATAGTTCTTATTTAAAACAAATGATAAACATTGTAAACATGAGGAATCAACCTGGATGTGGCGTTGAGGGTTATGTCTTTAAAGTATGTTTAGAGTAATTAACCAAATATTTCCTAGGAAAAAGCAAACAAGAGTTTTAGTTTAAATCACATAAAAAAATGTGATTAAAATCTTAATTCTGGTTCATAAAGCTTCTACAGTTAAAACAGCAGAGAACCCTTTAAATATGCCACAAAACAAACAAAATCAGGACATCCCAGCAAGATAATCCTCAGAACAATACATGTATAAATAATCTCTGCGACTGCGTTAAAAACAGCCGTGATTGAAAGATCCCGCCACAACCCCACAGACGCTTTCATGAAACTCCGAAAACAAAAATACTGCAGAAACCTGTTACTGTACAGAAATGGCCTCAGTGTGGTGATAGTTACAAAGCTTATCTTAACTACGTTCTCAAAGCAACCTGATAGGATTTCCACTAAGCCTGCTCCAGGGTCAGGACTGCGATAAATATTAGGAAGAAAACAGCAGCTGAGTGGCGTTGAGTTGAGGAAAGAGTTCGGTTATTGAGTTATTGGTTAACGTTTTGGTGGCAGAAAACCTAGCACCAAATTTTCAACCAGCGGAAAGTTTGTTTTTGTATCTTGTTTTTTCATTTAAAATCCCTTTTTCTTCGCTGAAGGGTTTAAACTTTAGTCACGTTGGTTGTTTGTTCACTCGGCGGCTGCTGCTCCTCCTCTTCCTCGTCGTCCACGCTGAGATCCAACCTCAAGGTATCCAGAGTCTGACGGATCGTCAGGTTCTCCTTACGTCTGTTAAAAATAAGAAGCCTTAATGCTGCATTCACCTCAAGAGCCTCCAATTTACATGCAAAGTCTATGAGACCAGAGCGTTTGGTGTGAACGCTGCTCTTGTTTGTGCAGCTGTGCATCCGCTTGTGGCGTTTTCACTCGACCTACTTTGTTTGCAGTTGTTGGTCCAGCAGCTGCCTCTGCAGCCGGCTGCTTGTCTCCCTCTCCTCCGCCAGCTCCCTCTGCAGGTGGCGTTGCTGCGCGTCCTTCCGGGTCGCCTCCTCCTCCGCCTCGTTCAGCTGTCGCTTCAGGGAGCGCATCCTCTGGGTCATCTGCAGAACCAGAAACAGAGACCGGCTGAGTACCGCCATGCTGTTGTTCCTGTTTTATAAACAAAAAGTTTTTCCGGATGGCCTGATTCCGAGGAAGATAGACGTGGTAAATCTGGACGTCCGAAGCATGCAATGCCGAGTCTAGCTTTTCTTTTTTCTCAGCTTCCTTCATCTTGTTCCGATCTTGTGACGATACGGTCGGCTCCCGTCGTTACTGACGTAAACATGGACGCTGCGAACGCTGGTTGCATTTAATTCGAATGCAAGAACAATCAAGACCTCTGTAAGTATCCTGATAGTTTTGTTACAGCCTACGTTCTTGACCTGGTCAGTTCTTTTTTTAATAACTGTTGCACAAATTAAGAAGATGCATTTTGTTCCTTTTCCAGCACTTTCCACCCCTGTGGACGAACCCGGCAGACGGAGCTTTACCAGGTCTTTCTGTTCCGTGGCGAGCCGATGCTCCTCCTCCAGCTGATCGCTCAGCTCGTTGATCTTCCTCTCCAGTTTACCGATGGTGTTGGTCAGAGTCGCTTTGTTCCTGCGGAAACGCAAACCACATACCTTAACAGCGTCCTTCAAGGACAGACATAAGTGCATTATGAAATTAACATTAATGCCGACGTAAGCGCTCTGAGTTTATTTAAAGGTGCAAAAAATATGTACATGGTTCTCTCGTCTTTTTGAGGACATGAGTGGAGGATATTTGTAGCTGTGTCTAACCTGCATTGTTGAGTAAGTAGATTGAACTGAAAATATCTAAAAAAGAAATTATTCTTGCTTGAGCTGCTTTTTTGGCATTTGCTGAACAAATTCTCACATAGGTTTCTTTTTCTACTAAATCCAACACCATTGATGCTTTTACTGATTAAAAATTGAAAAAAATTAAGCCTGAAGTTTATTTCCAGAATCTTTTAGACTATAAGTTTCAGGTGCATTAATATTATTTACAAATCCTAAGTGCTCAATATTTTAAAGTGAATTGTTCTTCCTTTTCTGGTTAATAAAAAGGCTGTTCATAATAAAAATGCTTGTATTTATGTTTCCAGCTCTTCTGTAAGATATTAACAATAAAATAAACTACTTTTGTTTTGAAACATATTTTCTACTCAGGAAAAAAATTGTCTAGTAGCCTCTAAACGTCCAAATATGCGTTGAGTTTGCAAACAAAGATCTGGCAGTCGGCCGTTTCCCCCGGTCAATCTGACGGACACGTCCCAAAACAAAGGAAGGTGCCTGCCAGTTGTGAGTGTCCTCGGGGTCCCGATTTATTCTGATGACTATCGTATAGTAAGTATAGTAATGGGGTTTTCAATTGCATGTTGACTAACACTAATATAGTTGATGTAGTGTGTAAGCAAATTTAATCTAAAATGCTAACATTAGCTTAAACATTGAAATTATTTCTATGTGGGAACTTCATTACATGTTGAATAACACCTAATGTCTGCACTCAGTATGTAAGGTTTAGCTTATAGATCAATGTTAGCTATAATGCTAAGGTTAGCATGTAGGTTGTCATTAGCATGTCCACACACACACTAATGTGCTTCATTGAGAATGCTCATGGTAGTGTATATTCAAATTTTAGCTAAAATGCTATCATTACTACATGGACTCGTACTAGTATGATTTAAAATACTATGGTAGTATCACACTGTATGAGCTTATAAAAAAAGTCCCCCAAATAATGCCTCATAAAGCATTTAATCAAGAGTCCCCACAAAGCCTTGTTAACCAGAAACCCAATAGAGGCCCCACAAAGCTACATTTTGTCGTACTAGAATATAGTGTAATTGCACATCCACTGCAGTAGTTTGCAGTGGCGCTCTCATTGTCAAGAGTGCGCAGGGAGACTGGCTTCTCTGCTGTTGCTACACTGAAGACTAAGTACAAGTCCCAGGTAGACATTGAGAGGAGCCGAGAGTTGCGGTATCAATGAGCAGAACGTGCTCGATGTACCCCTTAATCCTGATTTTGATTTAAAAAATTTAAAAAATCAGCACAAATTGATTTTTGTTTTGTAGGTTAAAGTGTTAAATAGTGTTTCTGAGTTAATGTCGCTGAACTGAATTTATTTATTGATTTTATTTTTCAGTATCAAATGGTGCAATAAGTCGGTAAAAAATATTTACAGTTTTAAGCAAATTGACGCACTTAAAATTTTTTCTGTTACAGACTAAAAACAATGTTAATAGTTATTCTTTGTTGTAAATTGAACTATATTTCTTTCTTATGTTAATAAGGATATAGTTTTATGCAGAGGTGTACTTAAAACAATTTTATAGACAAAATATATTATTTATAGTTGCGGCAGAGAGTGGGGGGGTTACAGAAAATAATTGAGAAGCACTGCCTTATATGGTGAACCAATGCAGTTCTCGAACTGGGCCTGTGTATGAGTTCAAAGCGTCTCTGAAAAGCTCTGGAGTACAATGTGTACAGATTTACACACACACACACATTATATTAGTACTGCATGTACCATATATACAGAGGAAGGGTGTGTACACATATATAGATATATACATACATACATACACATATATATGTACGCTGAAATCTAATAATGCAAACAAGTGTGCAGGTTCCTGCTTTTGATAGGTGCCTGGATGACGATGGGGGACGTCCAATTGTTGGCTTCCCGGAGGTGACGAGCGTAAAAGCTGCTGACGTGGACTTCGGAGGGAATCCCTCCTCTGCTCATCCCAACCGGCCACACTGTTAAGCACCCTGGTTTTGACTTTGTAGGAGTGAGCTGCCATTTATGTTACCCCAGTTCTTTCCTGTTTCTTTTAGTTGGGGAGGCAAGTTTTTCTCATTTGGTCTATTTTCAATTAGGTAAGTTCATTATTATTCAGATAAGTTTCTTTTGTTTGTTGTTTTGGCAAAGGCTCATTCTGAAGTTATAGGCTCCCTTTTCTCTCAGCTAAATCAAAGTCTTATTTTTTATTTTTTTATTTTTTTTAAATAAATATTGTAAAATGTTTAACTTTGTGTGTGCTGGTTACTTGGGATGGGAAGAGGAGGGACATTTCATGTTGCGATCTAACCACTCCTAGACGGATCGTAAGAATGTACATATATACATATAAATTTTTATACATACATATATATACGTATATATATACATACATATATATATACATATATATATACGTTTTGAACGTCATACTATACTATGTGTCATTTTGACCCATTATGGAACATATATTTCACTATGTGTTATTTGGACCAGTTTCAAACGTCATACTATAGTATACTATGTCATTTTGACCCATTATGGAACATATATTTCACTATGTGTCATTTTGACCAGTTTTGAACGTCATACTATACTATCTGTCATTTGGACCAGTTTTGAATGTCATGCTATACTATCTGTCATTTGGACCAGTTTTGAATGTCATGCTATACTATGTAATTTTCACCAATTTTGGAACACTTACTACACTATGTGTCATTTTGACCCATTATGGAACACATACTATATTATGTGTCATTTTGACAAATTTTGAATGTCATACTATATATACTCTGTTATTTTGACCAGTTTTGGAACACATACTATACTCTGTGTAATTTTCACCAATTTTGGAACATTTACTATACTATGTGTCATTTTGACCAGTTTTGAATGTCATACTATACTGTGTTATTTGGACCAGTTTTGTAGGTCATGCTATACTATGTGTCACTTTGACCCGTTTTGAACGTCATACTATACTATGTAATTTTCACCAATTTTGGAACACTTACTATATTATGTGTCATTTTGACCAATTTTGAATGTCATACTATATATACTATGATATTTTGACCAGTTTTGGAACACATACTATACTATGTGTCATTTTGACCAGTTTTGAACGACATACTATACCATGTGTCATTTTGACCAGTTTTGAACGTCATTCTATACCATGTGTCATTTTGACCAGTTTTGTAGGTCATACTATACTATCTGTTATTTGGACCAGTTTTAAACGTCATACTACACTATGTCATTTTGACCAATTTCTAATGTCATGCTATACTATGTCATTTTGACCCCTTTTAGAACACATCCTATACTATGTGTCACTTTGACCCGTTTTGAACGTCATACTATACTATGTGTTATTTGGACCAGTTTTGAACGTCATTCTATACTATGTAATTTTTTACCAATTTTGGAACACTTACTACACTATGTGTCATTTTGACCCATTATGGAACACATACTATATTATGTGTCTTTTTGACCAATTTTGAATGGCATATTACATATACTATGTCATTTTGACCAGTATTGGAACATATACTACACTATGTGTCATTTTCACCAATTTTGGAACATTTACTACACTATGTGTCATTTTGACCAGTTTTGAATGTCATTCTATACCATGTGTCATTTTGACCAGTTTTGAACGTCATTCTTTACTGTGTTATTTTGACCAGTTTTGAACGACATACTATATCATGTGTCATTTTGACCAGTTTTCAACATCATTCTACACTATGTGTTATTTGGACCAGTTTTGAACAACATACTATACTATGTGTCATTTTGACCAGTTTTGAACGACATACTATACTATGTGTCATTTGGACCAGTTTTGAACGTCATACTATACTATCTGTCATTTTGACCAGTTTTGAACGACATACTATACTATGTGTCATTTTGACCCATTTTGGAACACATACTATACCATGTGTCATTTTGACCAGTTTTGAACGACATACTATACTATGTGTCATTTTGACCAGTTTTGAACGACATACTATACTATGTGTCATTTGGACCAGTTTTGAACGTCATACTATACTATGTGTCATTTTGACCAGTTTTGAACGACATACTATACCATGTGTCATTTTGACCAGTTTTGAACGACATACTATACTATGTGTTAGTTGGACCAGTTTTGAACGTCATTCTATATTATGTGTCATTTTGACCGGTTTTGAACAACATACTATACTATGTGTCATTTTGACCAGTTTTGAACGACATACTATACTATGTGTCATTTTGACCAGTTTTGAACGTCATACTACACTATGTGTTATTCGGACCAGTTTTGAACGTCATTCTATACTATGTAATTTTCACCAATTTTGGAACACTTACTACACTATGCGTCATTTTGACCCATTATGGAATATATATTTCACTATGTGTCATTTTGACCCATTATGGAACACATACTATACTATGTGGCTTTTGGACCAGTTTTGAAGGTCATACTATACTATGTCATTTTGACCCGTTTTAGAACACATACTACACTATGTGTCATTTTGACCTATTATGGAACACATACTATACTACGTGTCATTTTGACCAGTTTTGAACGTCATACTATACTGTGTGTGATTTTGACCCATTTTGGAACACATACTATACTATGTGTCATTTTGACCAATTTTGGAACATATATTTCACTATGTGTCATTTTGACCCATTATGGAACACATACTATATTATGTGTCATTTTGACAAATTTTGAATGTCATACTATATATACTATGTGTCATTTTGACCAGTTTTGAATGTCATACTATACTGTGTTATTTGGACCAGTTTTGAACGTCATACTATACTATCTGTCATTTGGACCAGTTTTGAACGTCATACTACACTATGTCATTTTGACCAATTTTGAATGTCATGCTATACTATGTCATTTTGACCCATTTTAGAACACATCCTATACTATGTGTCACTTTGACCCGTTTTGAACGTCATACTATACTATGTGTTATTTGGACCAGTTTTGAACGTCATTCTATACTATGTAATTTTCACCAATTTTGGAACACTTACTACACTATGTGTCATTTTGACCCATTATGGAACACATACTATATTATGTGTCATTTTGACCTATTTTGAATGTCATACTATATATACTATGTCATTTTGACCAATTTTGGAACACAAACTATACTATGTGTTATTTTCACCAATTTTGGAACATTTACAACACTATGTGTCATTTTGACCAATTTTGGAACACATACTATACTATGTGTTATTTAGACCAGTTTTGAACGTCATAATATACTGTGTGTGATTTTGACCCATTTTGGAACATATATTTCACTATGTGTCATTTTGACCCATTATGGAACACATACTATGCTATGTGTCATTTTGACCAATTTTGAATGTCACACTACACTATGTGTGATTATGACCAGTTTTGAACGTCACACTATACTATGTGTCATTTTGACCAATTTTGAATGTCACACTATACTATGTCATTTTGACACATTTTAGAACACATCCTATTCTATGTGTCATTATGACCAGTTTTGAACGTCATACTATACTGTGTGTCATTTTGACCCATTTTGGAACATATATTTCACTGTGTCATTTTGACCCATTATGGAACACATACTATGCTATGTGTCTTTTGGACCAGTTTTGAAGGTCATACTATGCTATGTGTCTTTTGGACCAGTTTTGAAGGTCATACTATACTATGTCATTTTGACCCGTTTTGGAACATATACTACACTATGTGTCAT
>JAVLVB010000211.1:13591-31410 GCA_032876305.1 Orestias chungarensis
TATATATATATATATATATATATATATATATATATATATATATATATATATATATATATATATATATATATAGTCTTGTGGCTGGTTCATGTTTTTTTTTTCCCTAGCATACATCCCAGCTGAATATTAACTGTTTCTTTCCCCTTCATGTGTTTAGTGCAATCCTACAACTGCAGAAGAGTGTGGACACCATCAATATTAAGTTTGGTGATATTATAGAGAGGCTGGAAAACGTACCACCACTACAAAGATCTCACCAGGGCTGATGGTATGTAATTTGCTAAAATCCGGCTTTTTTTTTTAAACCTAAAACCCTTTGTCTGTGAAGTATTCGGAATCAAAATACAAAAGGTGTTTGGATTTAATGTTTGGTTGCATGGAGTATCAGCACAATATTTAGAATCAAAATAGAGCTCATGTTACATATCAGTACAATATCGTGATATTGTCATGTCGGGGTTTAAACTTCTGACCCACATTAAACAGAGACTCTCAGGAGAACGGTACAATGATTTATTGAGGGATGTGAAGTGAGAAGGGGAATCCGGCGGGGATCTTGCAGCGGGCAGCAAACGGCAGATAGTGGCGAGGAACGGGAACACAGCAATGAGTGGCTGAAGTACACGGCGGGATCAGGAACACTTCAACGAGGGAGACCGGGAACCTCTGAGAGTGAGGACAGGCAAGGTGAGTGAAACAGATGACGGAGCGAGTAATGAAAAGGAACGATCTTACTTGAGTTGTGGATTATCGTGTCGCCAGGGGAATGTCCAGGGTGAATCTCTGTCCGATTGAAGTGATGTGTTCCGGGGGGTTTGAACAGCTGTTGGGGGACGCTGGAGCAGGCAGATCAAGCAGTATCGTATGTGGATGTATTTGATTTTTATATTCTAATATTCGGTTATTTGTTGTTGTTATTTCGCGCAGTGTGAGGAATGCCAATGATGCGTTTGTAAAAGATGGCACCATGCTGAACAATACTCGGATCCGATCCGAAATCAAGGAGAAATTAGCTGACTACATGTACAGCTACACACCCTACCCTACAGGCCTTCAGATCGGTGAGGTGGCCTTGGCTTTAGTTAGAAAACATCCATGCCTGACAGAACTAGGCAGTTGTAATGGTTGGCTTGGATGGATGCACAGCCTTAAATATAAAATGGGAAATTACAGGTCAAAGCTTCGAAACCTTGGAATTCCCGAGGTTGCCTGCAACTCACTTAAGAACAACCACCCAGATGACCAGTGTCCTGCAAAGAATATAAAGAAAGCACGGAAGGGAGAAGTTGTGTTTCTTTCACACTATCCTGCAGGACAGAGTGAGGAACAACAAGTGCTGGACCGAAACCAACTAATCGCTGAATCAAATAAGAGAGACAACACAGTCATCAAGGATTTGATGTCCAGAACCTTCGCCCATCAGAGACAAGATGTTGTGAGGCTACAGATGAGAATCAGTGACATCAAGGACAAATGGCCCGGCTTCTTTGAAGTCTCGCAAATGAGTATTCGGAAATGTTGTAACAGAGTGGTCAACACATATTGTGGACTGAAAACCTGCATCACTCACTGGCACTTCATTAATTAGTAAGTTAGTTAGTTAACCATAATTCCATCTGTGTCATTTTCATTGTCTCCTTTAAGTTAATTACCATCGCTAATTACATATTTATGACCTCACAACTAACCTTTATCCCATTGGAGTAGTCATTTTTTTCCTTGGATTTCTGTCCATCAATCTCTCACATCCTCTGCACACCATTTTACATGTTTTTTTTTTTATATCACTCCAATCAAGAATAAGGAATCAGTTTATTTATATAGTGCCAATTTACACCAGGTGTCGTCTCAAGGCACTTCACAGAAAATCAATTAAAATCAAAGATACATCATAACAAATCAATTTGAAAAAGTTTCCAATCTAAGGAACCCAAGCAGATTGCATCGAGTCATTGACTTGCAGCATTCATTCCTCTGGAATCAGCAGACCAAAACAATGGCTTGTGTTGTCGTTGACTTTACAGCAATCCATCATACTGAGCATGCATCTAGCGAGATGGAGAAGAAAAACTCCCCTTTAACAGGAAGAAACCTCCAGCAGAACCAGGCTCAGTACAAGCAGCCATCGACCATGACCGACTGGGGATTTGAAAAGATAGAAAACTAAATTACCATCACAGGATAATGAAATAATAGAGTTTCACTGTGTCACTGGCAGCATCTCAGCCCATGTTCTCATGCAAGAAGCTGTCTCAGCTAACAGAACGCCAGCCCAGGTGTGGTATTCTATGGAGAGAAGAACACTAAGAGAAAACAAAAGGTTAACATGGTTGAAATAACGGCAACTAAGTAGATTGGACAAAGGAAGAAGTAGCAGAGGGAGAAGTTGTCAGATTATCCTCCAGCAGTTTAAGCCTATAGCAGCATAACTATAGAAATACCTTAAATAACCTTGTCTTCATGTCTGTCTGTAGAGTGACAGATGAAGAAGGTAGAGCAAAGGAAAACTGTCTGTTAAGACTGAGTTCCTCCCACAACCGGATTACGCTGTCTTCTCTACCTCTTCCTAATAAGCTTTATCAAAAGGGAAGGTTTTAAGTCTAGATTTGAAACTAGACAGGGTGTCTGCCTCACGGATTAAAGCTTGAAGCTGGTTCCACAGGAGAGGAGCCTGATAACTAAAAGATCTGCCTCCCATTCTGCTTTTAGAGATTCTAGGAACTACCAGTAAACCTTCAGTCTGAGAGCGAAATGCTCTGTTAGGGACAAAAGGAGTAATCAGATCTCTGATATATGATACAGCTTGATTAGTGAGAGTTTTATATGTTAAAAGAAGAATCTTAAAATCTATTCTAAATTTGACAGGGAGCCAATGAAGGGAAGCTAAAATTTGGGAGATATGATCTCTTTAAGTTTCAACAGAACTCTTGCTGCAGCGTTTTGGACAAACTGATGTTTTTTCCACAGCTCTGTTTCCTCATATATTTGCAGCTGGATACAACTCCAGACAAAGAGGTTTAGCCATTTTGATTAACAGCAATGTAATATTTAATATCAACAGTAGCACTGCAGACCCAGAAGGCAGATTTATGATAGTTAATATACTTATTCATGATATAAAATGATGTATTGCTAATGTATATGGTCCAAATGTTGATGACCCCTTGTTCTTTTTTTACACCACTATCTGATCACTCAGATAACACACTCCTCATAGGAAGGGACCTCAACATGGTTTTTGACGCAGCTGTGGACAGGCTCAGTAACACAGGGAGTCAGCGTAACTGGCAGTCCACTAAAATTACTAAACATTAACTGAACGATTTTGGTCTTTGCAATGCATGGCGCTCCCAGTACCCCTCGCTTAAGGATTACACATTGTTTTCACCCGTACACCGGTCATACTCAAGATTAGATTATTTCGTAGTTAGCCCTCTCTACTGAGGAATATTTCAGAAAGAAAAATCTACCCTGTCACTGTCAGTGATCATGTGCCAATGTGCATCACTCTTATGAGTAAGAAAATCAAACCACCTTCTAGGAATTGGAGATTTAATATATCATTACTTAAAGAATCTGAATTTATTAATTTCTTTATAAAAGAATGGTCTACGTATTTGAAAAATAAAGTTCAGCCTGGTATATCAGCCTGCACTCTCTGGGAAGCCGGAAAAGCTATAATGCGAGGCAAAATAAGCCCTTTTTCTTCAAATAAGAAAAAGAAGGAGAATTCAAAACTAATAGAATAATAACTTAAAATTAAACAGTTAGAGGATGCCTATGGTCCCTCTCAAGAAGAACATTTATTAAACAAAATAACGAAAGCCAAATTAGAAATAAATGAAATATTAGATAAGAAAACACAGTTTATGGTTCAAAGACTTCGTTTGGAGAATTTTGAACATGGTGACAAATCTGGAAAATTTCTAGCAAACCAGTTAAAATGAATAAAGAGAAAGCAAACAACAACGAGGGAAACCAGAGGCAACAAGGAACTAAACTAGGGAGGACACAACTAATTAAAGTAAGAACAAAATAAAAAGGAACCAATAAAGGAAATAAACTCAGACAGGGAACAGGGGAGAAAAGGATGGGGGAGGAACCACGGGAAACCGGAGACTACAAGAAAACAAAAACCAAAGTAAATGCAAGGACGGGACCTGAGGAGAATAAAGACGCACAGAGAGTCAACGAGCAAGAGGGGAAGGCTTACTGGGAGACGTGTAGGAACTACCAGGAGAAGGCGCAGAGAGACGTGGAAGGAAGCAGAGGATTCAGCGGTGAGTGAATGGGTAAACCAGGCTTAAATACTGAGGAGCACGAGGTGGAGTGGTGGAGATGATGATTGGATAATTGCAAGCAGATTTGAGTGATAATGAACAGAGAAAACACAGAAAGAAGAGGGACATTGCAGGGGAAACTAGAGAACACAGAAAATAACAAAAACAAACACTAAACCAAAATAGAAAATAACCTAAAGAAAACAATAACTAATGATAACAAAGTAAAACAAAGCAACTACAACAAATTAAACAGCAAACTAACAGAGAACAAAAACACATATCATGACAAAGGGAAGACAGTCTTCCACCAATAAGCGCAGACTCATTAATATTATAGACTATTTTAATATCAATAACCTGGAAGCCATAATTGTTTCATTAGATGCAGAAAAAGCATTTGATCGTGTAGAATGGGAATTCTTGTTTGCAGTATTACACAAATTTTGGTTTGGTTCATCAATTATAAACTGGATGTATAGCTATCCAAATGGTTGTGTATGACTCAATGATCAAAAATCTCCAACCTTTAGTCTGCAGAGAGGCACCAGACAAGGGTGTCCACTGTCCCCTTACTTTTTGCACTATTTATCGAACCCCTAGCAGCTGCCATCAGAGAAAGCAGAGATATATAAGGCATTCAGTCAAAAAATATTGAACATGAGATAAGTCTATATGCGGATGATGTATTACTTTTCCTCCAGAATCCACAGGTCTCTCTAACTAACCCTATTGCACTAATGAAGAAATTCTCTGCACTTTCTGATTACTCAATTAACTGGTCAAAATTTATAGCTCTGCCAGTTAATTGCAGTCCCCAGTATATATTAACTAATATGCTGAAGTCAGGAAACATTAGATACCTGGGAATAAACATCTCGCCCAGGCTCTCAGAGCTGACAAAGCTGAATCACATTCAACTTTTAAAACTAACAGAAGATGATCTTACAAGGTTGAATCCCCTGCCTATATCACTCATGGGCAGAGTAGCCACCATAAAGATGATGGTCCTTCCTAAAGTAAAGTACCTACTTTCAATGATTCCCACAAGGCCATCCTCTTTTTGGTTTAAGTCACTAGACTCCTGTATCTCCAAATTTTTATGGAAAAATAAACCACCAAGAATCAGCCTTAACACGCTACAAAAAGGTAAAGATTGTGGTGGTTTAGAATTACTAAACTTTCAGCACTATTTTCTAGCTAATAGATTGCAATACATCTCACATTGGTATAAAAGTAACCCATGAGATGAAGAATGGATGGATATAGAATAATCTGGAAATCTGTGATTTACTATTTATTAGCCCAAGCTTTAAACATCATAAATGTTTTAAAAGCATCAACATTAGCTCCTCTCTGACAGCCTGGTGGGAATTTATGGAAATAACCAAATCCTCACTCTTTCCATGTAAATTAACACCCATTTGGAACAACCCTGAAATCATGCAAAACAAAAAAAAAATGCTTTACAGTGTGGAAAAACAAAGGAATAAAGACTCTGGAGCATATAGCTCAACATGGTAAATTTATTTCATTGATACACTTATAACACTATATGGAAAAAATAGAAACTGATTCTTAGAATACCAACAAATAAAGGCAGTAATTAATGAGAAATACATTGTTAAGCAACTAGATCTACAACTCCCTTGCAGGGTAGCAGAATTGTTAAACATCTTCTCCCCAAAATACCTCTCAAAAATCTACAAACTATTATTCAAGATAGACAATTCAACTTCTTTACCATGTTTAAAATGGGAGACGGACTTACCTTTAGAATCAGATCACAATTTTTGGTCGCTAATAGGCTGTAACACCTTTACAACCCTAAGAAACCCAAATCTACAACTTATACTATTAGAGAGTCTTCACAGAAATCATTACACAGGAAAAAGGATTTTCAAGATGGGTCTTAAACATACAAATATCTGCACACAGTGCACAGATAACACACCTGATGATTATCTGCTCTAGCGCCCGGGGGTCTCCTGCCCTGGTTGTGGGGTTCGCCTGTGCCGGGGGGGTTTGGCCGACTTGGACGTGCCGGCATGGTAAGGTAAGTTTATTTGTATAGCACTTTTTTCTGTATAAAACAATTAGAAGTGCTTTACATAGGAAAAATGAGCAGAAAATTAAACGATAAAATCAACTTTGAATTTAAAAGAAATAAAGTAATAATAATAGTAATAATACCCCTGAGGAACCCCACAGGTCACACCCATTCGGTCGGAGACGCAGTTTCCAATTTGAACAAAGTAACACCTGTCCTTAAGGTCGGACTTGAACCATTTGAGAGCCATATCAGTGATTCTCACACAGTCTTTTAACCTGTGTTATAAAATCACATGGTCAACTGTATCAAAGGCGGCGGTCAGGTCCAGCAGAACTAGGACAGAGACTTTGCCCTGCATCTGAGTTTAAGTGGATGTCATTTGTCACCTTGATCAGAGCTGTCTCAGTGCTGTGGTGGGGCTTAAAGCCTGACTGGAAAGCATAACACACACAGGAGAAAGTAATTCAGATGTTGGTATAAAATTTTTTCCAGTACTTTTCCTAAGAATGGCGGGTGAATATGGACCAGTAGTTGTTCAGTATTCTGGCATCCAGACTGCTCTTCTTTAGAAGAGGCTTAATGGCAGCAATTTTCAAGGCCTTTGGGAATATTCCAGTATGAAGTGAGAGGTTGACTAAATGAGCGAGTTGTGGCAGCAAACTGCTCAGCACAGACTTTAGGAATCTAGTGGGTTACTCATCCAGGCAGCAAGTAGATGGATCTGTTCAACTGTTGTATCGAAGACAGGTGTGAACTGTGTCAGCTCCATATGTCTAACTGGGGGTAGAGGAGCTATGTCTGTTGTGGAAACCATTGCATTTCTAATGCCTTGAACTTTGTTATTAAGGAATACTGCAAACTCCTGACATTTGGATGCAGAAATTACTTCCAAGGGGATCGAGACTGGAAGGTTTGTTAATCTGCTTACTGTAGCAAACAGGACACGAGAGTTCTTTCTGCAAAATAAGTCTATCTGGTTCTACGCAAAATCTGGTTGAACACACACAACTTTTCTTTGTAGATTTCAAAATTAACATGGAGCTTTTACTTACGCCATTTCCGTTCGGCTCTCCGGCACTCCCTTTTCTGTGCCCTGACCGAGACCTCTTTTCTCCATGGTGCCTTTTGTGTACTTTTAACCATTTTAACCTTGACAGGAGCAATGGCATCCAGACCTTCAAGAAACTTGTGTAAGAGTTCAACATATCATCAACATTAGAACACAGAGCATTTTCAAACCTAATCATTTTCAAAAACTGAATCCCTGTGTTGTCACCAATAAGTCTTCCTTGAGTAACTGTAGGGCCAGGTGTTGGCTTGGGTGTAACAGAAAGGTCAAAGAAAACACAAACATTATCAGAGAAAGCTACATCCACAACACCCACATTTAAAATAACAACGCCCTTTAAGATAAGCACATCTAGAGTGTGTCCTCTGTTGTGTGTAGGCTTGTTCACATGCTGGGATGAAGGAAGGTACTTCCACATCGGACCCCGGCTTATCCTGGAATGAGCCATTTGCACATGCAGTACTGCTGCCTGGATCCGATGCATATCATTCATCTAGCAGTTGTTTCAAATGACTCACTCGCAGGACTCTGTACATTGGAGATGGAGTTGACGTAAGGAGTTTGTGGTGGGGGAGGAGTTGCAGGACAAAGGGATTGGAGAGGACTGGGGCATGGGGTCATCCTGGTGGTAACACTAACTAGCTCCTTCATGTGTTCTGTAAAATCCAGAAGAGGAAGAGATGGTGTGGATGATCTTGATGAGGGTGGGTCCTCATTACTGCCTTTTAGGGGAGGCGGCATCTTAGAGAGCTCCAGGAGAATGTCAACTGGAGGCGCAGGTGGGGTCTGGGGTGCCGCCGTCTTCGGGTAATCTCTGGGGTGCGTCACATCCTTATCCTTATCTTCATGTTTTTGCTTAATTTTGTCCTTCGCCACTGAAGCAGAATGGGAACTCAAAACATAGAATAGATTAGCTGCAAACAGCCTGACTCCAGATCTCTTGAGGAAGAGACTATCTGCCTTAAAATAATGTCTGCGGTCCCAGAAAAAAATGAAATTGTCAATATAACTAAAGGTGTAAGTGGCACAGACACCTGACAGCCATTGGTTCAGGCTGAACAGTCTGCTGAACCTCTCATTTCCTCTCATTGGTGGTAGAGGGCCACTGATGAACACGTTAGCATCCAAATTATTAACTGTATCTAATAACATCTTGAATTCCTGTTTCAGCACCTCAGACTGCTGTTTCACAGTGTCGTTAGATCCCAGGTGTAGAACAAGGGTCTTAACAGTTGGATGTTCAGCCAGAATTTCCAAAATATTGTCTCTCACATCTGATACCATATCCTTTGGAAAGTACAGTATTCTTGTACGTTTCCCACACAAATATCTTAAATCCTTCACCGAAGCATCACCAACAACCAGAGTCTCAGGACCAGGCATTAGCTTCACTCTCAGCCTTTTATTTTCTGATTTGCTGTTTCGCTTTACCTTGCTGTCTGAAGAGACTTCATCCTGGTGATCAAGTGGAGAACTAGACATCTGTAGTGGTGCAAATTTGTTTTCTAGTTGGAAAGTTGTTTGAAGAAGAGGAAGCTTCATTTTTGGTTTTCCACTGACAGCTGTCCAAGTCTGTGTCCTGCGAACGACTGGAGTCGAGGAGGATTTTGGTCTCGTCGATAGTGTAGCCCAGCCGGTCACATCGCAGATATCACTAGACAGGGCTGGTTCTCTCTTCTTCCTTTGAGATGACCTACTCTTCGGTTTAGCGCCAAGCAAATTCCAGACATTACTTGTCTTGTTATTCAAAGCAACATCATCTTGTTTCTGGTTGTCCTTGCCTGTGCTAATTAGCTGAAGGGTAGCAGCATCATGTTCAGTAACATGTAAAGTTATATCGTAACCGCCATTTATTTCCACATTTACTTCTAGTCGTTGGATTTTCGTTTCCAGCATGTTGAGTTTCTGAAGGAGATTAGCAGTGTATTCCTCAGAAAAAGAAAAAGGAGGTATCTTGCTGATGGATTTTTTGGTTTTCGGCAGATATGCAGAGAGAAGCTCCAAAAAGAATAAAAAAAGAATAAAAAAGGAATGAAAAAGCACAAAACGCAGAGCTGAAGCAGGACAGATAAGGAGAAGGTTGGGAGACAGAGAGAAAGCGTCCGCCTTCGTCGAGAGCAAAGTGGTGGGTCGCTGCCGTCCCCCTCCTAGGCAGGGTACTCTGGTTCTCTTTTAGGTCTGCAGGATTCCACAAAAGAGTGTGCAGGTGGTGGTGTGTGTGCATCTCTTCCTTACGGGATGTCATTGGTGGGGCTGGAGGCGTGGTCGCAGCTGCCCTGGGTCGGCCGCCCCCATCTACCTGCCCCCTGGTTGCGGCAGGTAGATGGGGGCGTCTTTTCGGACCATTTGGTCCCATCATCAGGGGCAGAGCCTCTGCTCCCGGTCTTACACCTTACTCCCCTGTCCTCTCTTGTCTTCCCGCGCCCCTGTTTCCTCTGTCCACTCACCTGTGGACAGACTGGGCCCTCGGGTGCAATGCTAAGGGCATGGGGGCTTGTATTGATCCGCCCCTGCTGGCTGTCTGGGGTCGCATGTCCCTCTAGGGTGTCGGGGGGGCCCTCTGCTGTGCGCTAGGGGTGCTCGGGCGTTTGGGTCCCGGCCCTGGTCAGTGCCTGGGGAGCCGGGGCCTGGCCGACGGGTAGAGTGCTGCTTCAGGTACCTTGGGGGCTCTACTCCGCGGCCGCGGGTTGCTCTACCCCGGACCCCCTCTGCGGTCCTCTGGGTGAGTGCGTGGTGTCCCTGCGGTGGGCTGTCTGATCTCTGTGCTCTTGCGTGGCCCCGGTACCCTGGCTGAGCATATTTCATGCGCAATCACACACTATAGAGATCTAGGTCTTTTCTCTGCTTTCTGCTAATTACCCTACTCACAAAAAGTTAGGGATATTTGGCTTTCGGGTTGAACTTCAGCATGACCCCAAAATGGATTCAAACCTTAACAGGTGAACTTAATGTGGCCTTCTCAAAGGTTTTGAATGCACCTGTCCAACTGTTAAATGTTTCAGTACGTTTTGGACATGTTGATGTTCTCTAACAAGGAGCTTAACGGCAAAAGTCACAACAGGTGTTTGATCCTCGAATCGACCAATAAATGTCCTGGTTCAATTACAGCTGGTGTTTAAACAGTTGTCCTCATCAGGCTGTTCACATTGTGACATCATGAGACCAAGACGACACCTAACAATGGATAAACAGTACCTGGCCATTGCAATGCTTCAAACAGGACGTTCTCAGACCGACATGGCCACTGAGCTCAGAGTGTCACAGACTGTCATCAGCAGGTTGCAACAGAGATACCGAGAGACTGGAAGAGTTACAGAAAGGCGTAGAAGTTGAGGTCCTTTGGCCACATCCCATGCTGATGACCGCTAAATTCATGATTTTGGATTATTTTGCCTGTATCTAAAATCTCTGATATAAGCACTCCAACATAAGCAGTCTGTTCCAGAATTAAACTCTGCTACCATTTCTATTTAGCACCTTGTATTATCCAGTATCAAAATCCCAGTGATCACTTCAACATTATTCGCTAAAAAGTAACACTGATTAGGATCAATGTTGGCAGGATGCCAGTTCTTTACTTTTGTTGTCGTTGACTTTACAGCAATCCCTCATGCATTCTCAGTATGAGGGATTGCTGTAAAGTCAACGACAACACAAGCCATTGTTTTGGTCTGCTGATTCCAGAGGAGTGAATGCTGCAAGTGAATGACTCCATGCAATCTGCTGGGGTTCCTTAGATTGGAAACTTTTTTAAATTGATTTGTTATGATGTATCTCTGATTTTAATTAATTTTCTGTGAAGTGCGTTGAGACGACACCTGTTTTAAATTGCCGCTATATAAATAAACTGATTCTTGATACATTGTGTATAATGCCCTGAGTAACCGGATGATTAATGCCACTCAACTCCAGGCAAGTTTAAGGGAGGTGAGAGGCACCCAAGTGTCACGTCAGACCATTCGAAACGGTTTACATCAGCGTGGTCTGCGTGCTAGATGACCTGCAAGGGTACCTGACCACACCAGCAGGCACAGGCGTCATTGTCTTGCATGGGCCAGTGGCTTTTACACTGGATGAGGGACTAGTGGGCCTCAGTGTTGTTATCTGCTGAAAGTTGATTCACGTTTAGCAGAAATGATGGCCTCAAACGATGTTGGAGAAGTCGAGGAGAGCGCTATGCATCAGCCACTGTTGTCACCAGTCGAGCTTTTGGTGGTGGCGGTGTCACAGTGTGGGCAGGTTTGTCCAGTCTGTATAGAACTACCCTACACTTTGTGAATGGTACAGTGACTTGCCCATACTACCTGAATAACATCATTAATCCAGGGATTGTGCCCCTACATGAACAACACAGGCCTAATTTCATCTTCATGGACGACAATGCTCCAGCTCATCTTGGTCGCATCATCAGGGAACGGCTGTTGGAGACTGGTGTACCTCAAATGGAGTGGCCTGTACTTTCTCCAGACCTGAATCCCATTGAAAACCTGTGGGATCAACTGAGTCGCTGTGTAGAGGCTCGAAACTCTGCACCCCCAAACCTCAATGACCTGAGGGCTGCCCTTCAAGAAGAGTGGGATGCCCTGCCTCAGCAGACAATAAGTCGACTTGTGAACAGCATGAGACGTCGTTGTCAAGCTGTAATTGATGCTCAAGGGCATATGACTTATTGAGACGTTGACATTTTTTGTTGGGGTTTACACAGCATTGTGGTTAACTTTTGTTTCAACGAATTTTTTGAAATGAGGAAATCATCAGTGCATCCTTCTACTTAAATGTCCTACTTTTGTAATATTATATCACTGTAGCAGGAACTTTTTACATTTTCCAAAAATTTCACCCGAAACCCAAAACTGTTTGTGAGTAGTGTATATCTCCACAGGTATGATTCATTGCCATTTCGCAGTTTCCCAAGGATGCTTCAGGAGCAATCTAGTAACAGCTAGTTATTGGGTTCCTTTGTTTTGTTTGTTTGTTTACTTGTTTCTATTTAAATATTGGTCTGTCTATATGTTCCGTTTTACTCTGTGCACCCCCCCACCCCCTTAGTCATGTTTAGCTTTAGAAGGTATATAACACCTCAGAAATCAATAAACGATTAAGGTATGGGAAGCAAGGCTCTATATTTTTAAAGCCTCACTTGGAAAAGAAAATCTGTTAAGCACAAATATGGCAGCCAGAAACTCATTCTATTTGCCATGATGATGAACAGGAAAAGGGGGGAAATATGTAACGGATTAATATTAAATCCATCTTTCAAAGGTTATTTATTAAAACAAACTCATATCAAAACAGCAAATGAGGGATTAAAAACAACTTAATTATTTTCAAGTTAAAGATCTAATACCCAGACACTTCACAAATAACGTAAGATACATACATACAATTGTATTTCAGTTCAACTACCACTGATTCAAAATCAACATGTACAGAAAATGAAAAACTGTAAAATATTTACAAACCGTTTCTAAAGTGTGAAATGCTGAAGCTGTTGAAATACAGAAAGGTAATCTAAATATGGAAGACAAAAACATGTATTTACCGAGAAACTATAGTCTGTTTAAAGTCAATTCAAAACATAAGAAAATCTTGAGTTTTACAAAAAAATAAATGGTACTAAAAATGGTCTAACTTTATATAATAAAAATAACAGCCCTGAACTTAAAACATGCAAGATTAAAGAATCCACTTGTGTAATAGCATAGCTTATCCTTAAACATATTTTATTTAAATTGAAGGTGAACTTATAGATTTCCTTCCAAAACAGCAGTGATGGGCCTTGTCCCTGAAGCTAACAAGTAAGCACAACAGTTCCTGTTAGGTCAGCTAAAACAAAGTCAAAGTAAACATCGGTCTACATACTGCTGTGTTCATGATTAAACATGGTACCGATCCTAATATACAGTTCAGTTGTCTTAACGTGTATAAAATAAAAAGGATAAAAAAACATGACTACAATGTATGATTTTTTATCAGAGGGTACATTTAACCCACTGAGAGGGGTTCAGACTTCTATTTTCACTTGGTAGCAGTTAGAAAAGTTCCCAACATTAAATGCTTATTGATTAAAATGTGATGTTTTATTTTGTACTGCAAGCTGTCTCACATAACCGGTAAAAACATACCTAATTTATTTTCATACCTAATATTTTTAATTACTTAGATTTCTGATGGGCTAATTTTACTTGTGCTGCAGAACATGAACATTGTAAAAACAGTTAAACTTAAAGTTTAAACCTTATACAGCCCATTAGGAGTACATTTACTTTTGTCTTAATGCAAAAAAAAAAATAAATAAAAATAAAACAAAAAAAAAACTTGCTATTAGTAATGCTGGGCACCTTGTTCCACCCTGAACAGGGTAATGTTAGAAATACATTTGTTTTTCATGGAAACAGACCAGTTGTTAATTTCTTAAGGAAATCTACAATTAATTTGTAGATCTGAACGGTTAGTCTTAACATTTTCTGTTTCCTCATCAAATAATGGAGATATGGTCAATCAGCAGGGTCTCTTTAAAACTTCATTTCAACAATCAAAAAATCTTACACTGGCATGGCTCTCAAATTAGGATCAATATAAAATATAGACTGCTCAAAAACTAAACGGAACACTTAAACAACACAATATAAATAAAACTGTCAACTTAGGAAGGAACACTGATTGACAATTTCACATGCTGTTGTGCAAATGGAATATACAACAGGTGGAAATCTTTGGTGATTAGCAAGACATATACTCAAAGGGGTGGTTCTGCATTTGGCGACCACAGGCCACTTCTCAGTACTTATGTTTTCTGGCAGATGGTTTGGTCTCGTTTGAATGTTGATGCTTTCACACTTGTGGTAACATTAGACAGACTCTACAACCCGCACAAGTGGCTCAGGTAGTGCAGCTCATCAAGGGTAGCACATCCTTGATGAGCTGTGGCAAGGTTTGCTCTGCCCGTCAGCGTAGTGTCCAGAGCCTGGAGGCGCTACCAGGAGATAGGCCAGTACACCAGGACTAGGCCGTAGGAGGGCAACAAATAAGCAGCAGGACCTCCACCTTTGTGCAAGGAGGAACAGGAGGAGCACTGCCAGAGGCCTGCAAAATGACCACCAGCAGGCTGCAAATGGGTATGTCTCTGCAGAAACAGTAAGAAACCAACTTTATGAGGATGGTGTGAGGGCACGACATCCACAAATGGGGGCTGTGCTCACAGCCCAACACAGTGAAAGACGCTTGGCATTTGCCAGAGTACACCAGGACTGGCAAATCGCCACTGGTGCTCTTCACAGATGAAAGCAGGTTCACCAGACCTGAATTCGATTGACACATCTGGGACATCATGTCTCGCTCCATCCACCACAGACAGTACAGGAGTTGGCGGATGCTTTGGTCCAGGTCTGACCTTGGGGGACAGTCCGCGTCTCATAAGAAACATGCCCACTTTAATTTTGTCTGCGATTCCAAATCCATGCCTTCATTGCTCAATAAATTAGATTTCCATTGATGATTTTTGTGTGATATTCCTGTCAGCACATTCAACTTTGTACAGAACAAAGTATTAAGTGAGAATTTCATTCCTTCAGATCTAGGATGTGTTATTTCAGTTTTACTTTTATTTTTTTGAGCAATGTGTTTCTTTCATAGCTGCGATATAACTTGTTAGTAAATCATAAAAACATTTCAGCTTTAGGACATTAATTTCATGCTTTTTCCTGGTGAACTGATGACTGCACAGCATTTTTGAGTACGAACAATTGCAGTACTTTCTACAATGTAACAATGTTAATCTGTAAGCAACCAGCAACAACAGACCTGGATGGTAAGAGGGATATGATTATGGATAGTACTGCTGTCTGAAAATACATGAAGTGAATGAGGACTACACTCAAATAAAATCATTTTGATAAAACACACAAGTTTCACCATTGTTTGATTGTGTCTCTAAATCTGTTTATGTCTGTAATACTCCATGGTAATTCCCTAGAGTAAAAAATACCTGCTATTATAATAAAAACTATTTACTTTTGATGAGCACAAAAAATTCCTAAAGGTCAGAAAATTTGGAAGTTGTTAAACAAGCTGCATTTCTATTTCAAAGCTGAATTGTGACAAGTGATCCTTTTTTGAAGACTGGAGTCAAATATTCATGTTTAATTTAGTTAGTAACCACTTATTTATCTACAACTCATTTAGCTGATAACATTTGCATTTGTGTTTCTGTTGGTCTGTTACATTCAATTAGTCTCATGCTGATTTACTACCTGAATAGAACTCACCAAGACTATAATTAATTTTTGGAACAAAGAAACTTAGCTTATTATATCTACACCTGAGCTTAACTTGGTCATATAGTGTCAGAACACTGTTCACTGCTTTGTTCAGTAATTCCGCTGGAGAAATAGAAGAGAGAAAAGCAGATATACATGAATAACATGAATTGGCTCTGACATAAAGGTTGCTGTTTTGGGGTGTTGTTTGTTCTTGGCAATGACTAATAAACAACTTTGTAATGTATTGGATGCTTTTCTATCTGATACTCAGTATGCCAGCACACTCTGTTGTGTTCAGATATTATTCACATGTTCTAATGAACACTACTGATGATGTGGTTGTGGAGCAGCTCCTCTTCATTATTGTACAAGTTTGGGTTGAGCTCTTCCTCCTGAAGCAGAGCATTCTTCCTTATCTCTTCAAGAGAGTAGTCTTGATTCAGGCTGCCATTCTCAAAGACTTTACCCAAAGCAGAAATGACAATTATTTAGCACCTCATAATTTTACTTTTTTTTTTACTTGCTTATCTTACTGATTCTGCAAACAAGATGGAATTGTTGCACTTAATCACATTTATAAAAACAAATATTCAAGTAAAGTTTATTAATGAAATGGGTTAAAAAAAAATTCTATCCAAGAAATTTCTGACTCAGCATTCACTCCACCTCGAGGAGCATGTTTCACCAGTTTATAGCCGAAAGCATATTGTAATCTTTGCAGCAATCCCTCATGTGTAGCTAGCATGCAGCAATGGTGAACACAACAACTTCTATTTAACTGGAAAAACACTTCCAGCAGAAAATCAGTCAGTCAGGCCGTCTGCTGCAACCAACTGGGGACAGAACCATACAAAGGCACAAAACAACTAAGTAATCTTAACTTAAAAGAAAAAGTAAAGCATTTATAATAGAAATAGCTTATCCAGTGTCTTCATATATGGTAGGACCACAGCTAAACATATGAGCTCTCAATCAGCAGTAATGGGTAAACCAGGGGTGTCCAAGCATTTTTCACTGAGGATCACATACATAAAATATAGGAGGTGCAGGGCACCTTTCTCGGAATTTGGTATATAGCCTTAACTTTAGTGTATTACATTTAGGAAACTCAATTAAAAGTTTTCAAATACGTTATGTTGTTGAATATAATTTTAAAAAAGTGTCGTCATCACAGCTTTCCGTGAATGGATTTTGATTAAGTTATTTAGTAAAAAGCTTTGGTAGCTCATTCTCAGAACAGCAGCCTCAGAGTTTTTTCTTTGATGATTTACAGTAAAGAGAAAACACAATAAATTTGAAAATGAGTTTTAAAATTCATTGGGAAATGCTATCAAAAATATCAGATTGAACTGCACTTAATAACAGGAGTGCATGGTTATATAAATTAGCTGCGGTGCTGTTTCGATGCAACTAGCCAGAAATCAAATGTCACTTAATCAAGGATCAGATATGATAGTATGTGCGCTGCGGATAAGATAAGATAGTATGTGCGCTGGGGACAGCGGTGTGTACTCTGTGTGCTAAGAAGAAAAAACAAAAAAGAAAGTGGTGTGCAAAGCAGGGTAGTGACAGAATTGATGCACATTATTGATATTTGTGGAATATATTTTTTCCTCACCTAAAGTGGGAACGGCGTTGCACTCAGTGGTGGATGCTGCGCTTTGGACTGAAGGACGGCTGGCAGGTCTGGAGTAGACTTAATGGTGGAAATCATTGAGGTGGTTGTCAGTTTGGTTCTCATTCTTTTTTTTGTTCAGTGTTAACAGAGAAAATGTTTGCTCACATTTGCATGATGAGCAAAATAGACTAATCTTTTTTTTTTTTTTTTGCTTGGCGTCTAACCAGGGCAAACTTTTCCTTTCCAAGCTCCAGTATTTACTTTTTTCAGCAAAAAGGTTGGCCTGTCGATAAGCATTTCTTTTGTCGTATAGTGTGGGGAAGTGCAGAAAGTTGAGGTTGATGAGAGAGAAGGAGGTTGACATTAAATGCTTCGGAGACCTCATAGCCCTATAGCAGCCTTTGTTTTTTGAGCACGAAAAAAATACTGTTGCTGACCCTGTAGGATAGCTACCATTTGCTTTACTTTTTGCTTTCATTCAGCAACCAGTGTAGGATGCATAGCCCTTATGTTTAGTTTCTTAATGAGGTCATATATT
>JAVLVB010000211.1:37826-67963 GCA_032876305.1 Orestias chungarensis
GCTGCTTGTACTGAGCCTGGTTCTGCTGGAGGTTTCTTCCTGTTAAAGGGGAGTTTTTCCTCTCCACTGTCGCTACATGCATGCTCAGTATGAGGGATTGCTGTAAAGTCAACGACAACACAAGCCATTGTTTCTGCCTGCTGATTCCAGAGGAGTGAATGCTGCAAGTCAATGACTCGATGCAATCTGCTGGGGTGCCTTAGATTGGAAACTTTTTCAAATTGATTTGTTAGAATGTATCCTTGATTTTAATTGATTTTTTGTAAAGTGCCTTGAGACGACACCTGTTGTAAATTGGCGCTATATAAATAAACTGATTCTTGATTCTTGATTCTTGATTCATGACATCACATACATTCACAGCAAAAGCTGATGGTGGGACGTAAGGGGTTGACAATATAACACTGGTTAACGCTCTTGGTAGATAATATGGATGGAAACGTACAACTATGAGTTTACTATCTGGTTGCAGAGACCCACTTTACAGTAACATGTCCTGAATGACATCACCTGTTGTTTACAAGGACTGGCACTCAACCTTGCATTTTCCCGATGCTCTTAAAATCTGTCTGGTCATATAGAGACAGAGACATAAGAGTCTGGGTTATGATCCTGAAGCCATTTCTCAGTAAAGCAAATACCACTGCATTCCTGCAGTGTGGCCAAGTCCTTGTCAGAGACTGAAGTTCATCTACCTTGTTAGATTACAATCTTAGGTTTGCCATTATTTTGGATGGAAAAATGGTTCCTTTCATCTCATCTGTCTCTCTTCTCTTTCTTCCTGCTATACATCCACAACACCTTCTTTTCAACTCTTTGGAATTTTTTGCTGCAATTAAGGAATAATTTTAGCCTATGTTAATCAGGTGCTCTCTGTTGTGAAACTCCTTAGAATATTTCCCACGGAGAAACACCAACATTAAGCCATCTTAAATGGCGCTATTCAAAATTTATAAGCATTCTAAAATGTAGAAAATCTGAGTTTCAGCATGGAACGGAGTTGTGCCCCAGTCTTATTGTACAACCTATATAATGAAAATAATGGCTATTCTATTATTCATTATTCTATAAGTATTCTAGTTCCATCTTGAGTGGGTTTCAGCAAGATAATTTTATGATCAACATGTCAGACCCACTCACTTTGTCAAATTTTAGCCCTTTTACAGACATATAGCACTGAGTGGGAAAAAATAACAGTAATGCCATATAACCCTCTACTTTCTGACCATTTTTTTAAAACCCTTTTTAAGTTCTTTTTAACTAAGTACTCAAAATCTGAGAGAACATTTCATTATAGTGGTTGTCTATTAGACAATGCTGTTACAACTTTTAAAGAATCAATTACATCTTTAATTTATTCAGTATCATAGAGAAACACAATGGAGGGCAGTCATTGACAACAAAAGCTACTGTTTCCAATATGCTGATTATGTAAGTCAATTACTCAATGTAATCTGGTGGGTGTCCTACATTGCAAACTTTTTTAAACTGACTTTTCTTGTAAAGTGCCTTGAGACTACATATGTTGTAAATTGTCGCTATATAAATAACCTAGTTCTTGCTTTAATGATGTAGGTAGACTCTGAATGTACTGTTGCATGACTGCAGTATTTTCTAAAAGACACAAATTCTTCCCAATTATACAAACTTAATTGTTGATTATGCTGTCCGATGTAAAAATGACACCAAAAAATTAACATTTGCAATATTCTGCCATTCTTTATTTTTTCATATATGCTCATGTCAAAGAAGAAAACAGCAGGTTTGAAGTATTCCTTTAAAATACACCCACACCTAAAAGCGTTTTTAAAACCGCATCATCCTCCTTATCTGGGCATTCCACAATAGTTTAAAGGCAGAGTAATAGTCATCAAACTTACAAATTTAAAAAGGAAAAAAACAACTCCAAATTTTTAAATAATTTAGCGAATAAAACCAATGTCGAAATATAACTGACCAAAAATAACAATAGTACTCAGATTCAATGTGCTTTTTGGAACAGTGTATTAAAGGGTCTATTTTTTTATTTAAAACCATGTGTTTGGTAGCACTTTGCATGATATTGAATAAACAAATAACTTATTAGTCCTATAAACCGAACAGAGGATGCCATAATACATTCAGCAGACAGTAAAGAACATTTCCGAAACAGCATCTGATATTGAAACAGCTGGAGAATGAGCTCTTCCTAGGATAAGGAATGATGATACTAACAACATTGAAGCAGTTTTGTAAATACCCAAGCAGTGTGTTAAAAATCACAAAAGTTTAATGTAACTAACTGTGCTTGTTTTAAAAAAATTAGGTGAAGTCAAATGTTTGTGGACAGGTAACAAGGCTCAACATGGTCACTAAACTTAAGTTTAGACCAAATGGAAACGCATTGTACATAATTAAGTTAAGAGGTGATCGGAAGATGGTTGAAACATTCTATTTAGAGAATCTATCTTCTCCTTTCTTTTTACGGACCGTGAGACGTTGATTTCCAAAGGAAATGCAAAATGTCATTTCATTAGATAAACTGTTCAGTACTTGTTGATACAAGTAATGCAACAACCGGAACCCATTATACATGTCTGTGCATGGCGATTAATAAAGCACCTTTAGTTGAAGCTGGAATTTAATCCTTGTGAATCTTCATTATGTTTTTTTATTGGTTTTGGTTTCACAATCCTCTCCAGGGTGCGGTTATCTTTTTTGCTTATAGACTTTTATCACATATTTTCTTTCACTTTGCCTGTCTATCAATATGCTTGTACACAGAGCACTGTAAATTGCTAGCCTTGACAGTAATTACCTTTTGTGTCTTGCCCTCCTAGTGCAAAGTGTCAATAGTTGTCATTTGTACAACTGTTAAGTCAGCAATCTAGCCATGATTGTGTAGCCTACGAAACAGCCTGAGAAACCATTTACGGGCCTTCCATACATTTTGAGTTAATTAGCTGATTACAGTGAGGGACAAGAACTCTTCAACATTGTATCTTGCCACAATATTCTGAATTTCTGAGCCACTGTATATAGAAATAATACATATAAACATTCAAAATATAATCATTCTTTGTGTAATAAATGAATATATTATATAAGTTTCCTTTTTTCCCTCTTGTCTTATTGTAGAATTGCGCCGCTCAAGGTGGCAGCACGTTGGACTAGTTCTTCAACTTTCATTTTCTTTTTTTTTAAACTTCATTCCTGTTCTTGGAAAACATGTTTTTCCTTGTTGATTTGGTTGATGTACAAACGGGATTGATATTTTCCAATACTTTTATATATTTTTGCTCTTTTGTTATGACGCATTACTATAGCAACAGGGTGGTTTACAACAGGTAGCAGCTGATTAAAATTTGGAAAAGCAGAAATAACACGACGCCAAAAATCCCAGAGGAGATAGAAAAAAAAAAGGCGTTGTGTATGCAGAGTTACGAAAGTGGCCGAAAAGTTGGATGGAGATGGCACTATTAGCAAAGCAGACCTGTTAGCCGCACTAGACGAAAACAGGGACGAGCTCCTGACGGAGCTGAATGCTTCTATCAACAAACTCCATGAGAAGCTGGATGGTTTTCAGGACTCTCTCGATTACCATGATGTTCGATTGACGTGTTTGGAGGAAGGTGCAGTTGCCGTTGACCACCATTTGGATAAGCCTCCTATGCTAAGCTATGCGATGCTAATGATAAGCTAAGTGCTAAATTTGTGGACTTGGAGGGCCGTAGCAAGAGGTCTAATATCAGAATAATTGGTCTAGATGAAGAGATTGAAGGGCCACAACCTAGTATACTTTTTGCCCAAATGCTTCAGAAAGTTTTCGGCCCAAACGTGTTCCCTTCTCCACCGGAGTTGGATCGTGCTCACCGCGGCCCGGGCCCCAGGCCTGGACCAGGCGGTAGGCCACGCCATGTTATAGTTTGCCTTCACCACTTACAGAATAAAGAGTGTGATCCGTGAGGTCCGGACCAAGAAGCAGCTGAACTACGAGGGGCATACTTTCAGGTCGTCAGCCAGAGGAGGGAGAATAGATCTGTCATGTCGTCTTTATACAACATGGGACTGAGACCAGCTCTGCTTTACCCTGCGAGGCTTCGCACCACCCAAGCTGAAGATAAACAGTTCACAGTGCTGCTGGTCAGCTATGTGTTATTTTTCAATCGTGTCACTTGGCGTACCTTGTTATTTAATATTGTGTTCAACTTGGGGTATTTCTCTTTTTTACTAACCTTTTTTTTAATTTAAGGCTCAGTGTTATTACTCTTTCACAGCTTTTGGGGTCAACTCAATATCTGTTTTACTTTTTTGCACTTTATGTGGGTTGTGAGTGTTAGAGTTAGATTAGAGTAGAATGTTTAATTACACGGGAAGACGTATGCTAAGAAGGTTAGGTGTGTTGTTTATTTTTTTAACAGCTAGTTTCACCTCAGGGGTTTTTTGTTTTATTTTTGAGCTGTCACCAAGGGATGTTACTTATTTTACCTGTTAATAATTACTGCATTTTGTTTTATCATTGAAGTTGGACTGTACTTTCCTTTTTCTTTTAGAAAGCTTTGTGAAGAGTAATCTAGATATTATCAGCTGGAATGTCAAGGGCTTAAATCACCCCGTTAAACGCAAAAAGGTTATGACACATCTAAAGCAATTAAAAGTTAATATAGCGTTTCTTCAGGAGACTCACCTCAAAACTTCAGATCAATTAAGAATAAGAACTGGCTGGGGAGGTCAATATTTCCAGTCCAACTTCCAGGCCAAGGCAAGAGGTGTAGCCATAATTATTAGTAAGTATACACATTTTATTCACTCTAGCTCATTGGCAGACAATAATTGTCTTTACCTGGTTGTAACTGGCCTCCTGTGTGGCATGGGGGTGGCATTGGTCAATATATATGCACCCAATTCTGATGATAGTTTATTTTTCATTAAATTGTCATTAAATGGATTCTTGACCTCAATTCACACTTGCTCATATTTGGTAGAGACTGCAATTTCTGTATGGACATTTCTAGGGACCGATCCTCAACTAGACAAGGTGGCACACCATCCAAATCGGCTACCTGTTGTTGAAGTCTTCCTCGACTTCCCCAGATTGGTTGATCTCAGGGCAGCATATTCAGGCGTCTTGCAATGTTCAATAATAACTCAATGTCCACACTTCTTATGAATCATCTGAGTCCTTCTGCAGAAGGGAGAGCAAAGACCGGCTGTGCAATGGTTCCCTCAGGTCTGAGTTCTCCCCTCGCATCAGGCTGTTTTTATTCAAAATTAGGGAGTATACAGAATCAGATAAGCATTCACATTTGATTTGCACAAGGTGTTTCAGAAGCCGCCTCGCTGGCCTTGATTAATCTGCACAAAAAAGGGAGTGAATTTCACTCCCTGGTATCACATACTTTAACTGAAAGTTTAACTGCTGGGAACTGACTGATGGTCTCTTTACCATGATACCTTCATCCAGCTTCCAGAGAGAATAAACAGGCCTTATCAGAAAATGTATACCTCTTGTTATATGCACACACTTTTAGTATTAAAAGAAACATGAATACCTGAAAGAAACATGAATATAAATGATTACCATTTCACTCTGTGTGCAGACTTTCCTTAGAATATGGAATTTATGATGTGTGGCGCTTTTTACATCCTCATAACAGAGAATACTCCTTCTTCTCACATGTCCATAACTCCTGTAGCCGGATAGACAATTTTTTTATTATTAGTAACCTCGCCCAGTATTTGCAAACCAGTGAATACAAAACCATTATAATCTCAGACCATGCCCCATTGGTGTTGACCCTGAGAATGCCTGGTGGTAAAAATACAAAAAATAATTGATTTAATGCTTTATTGCTCTCAGATGGAAAATTTCTTGCAAAGTAGTTAAAACTGCATGAAAAGTAGGAGCTCTGCTCCCTGTGTACTGTTCACACTTCTAGTATGAAAAGAAACATGAATACCTGAAAGAAACATGAGTATAAATGTTTACCATTCCACAGTACACACACTGTGATTTATTAAAGCTGAATCCCTGATAAAGTTTTTTCATTCAAATATTATAGTTTCTGGTGTTGCCCACTACAGCTCTCCACTGCTCCTCTGTCACTCAACAGGAGACAGAGAGAGGGAGAAAAATCTCCCACTTGATATAAAACACTCTTGAACTGAAAGTAATTAGTTTTGGGTCTTGTTTGGAGAAAATAAATCCTTACTTCGGTCTGAACACTTGCTAAATTTGGCATCAAAGTAATATGGAAACACTGGGCAGCAGAATGGCTCTAACTTGCTCAAGGGAATATGCAATTTGACCAGTAGGTAGCATTACGTGGGGCACTGTGCCGGCTAGAAGCAGAGATGAAGCAGAGAAGCACTACAGCCCAATGTTGCCCATTAAAGACAGCTGAAAATGTTTAAGACGTGCTACTTCCAGGCAACCATGCCGGGATATGGTCTTCTGGAGGCTAGCTGGAAGCACTAAACTCGAGGGGCCTGGCAGAGAACAAACTTGTGGCAATTACGAAAAAAAGATTGCCCGTATTCGTGTGAACAGATATAGGTATGCAATATAACTGTAACAAAACTTGAAGTCATAATTTCCAGTAAGTAAGTAAAACTTTATATAGCACCTTTCACAAAGTATTTCAACAAACAACTCACAAGATGTGAAAATATAAGCTTGTAAATAATATCTGTTTTAACAACCTCCCAATTATTAAATTACAATTCATATTTGGGTTACTAACCTAAATGTTATGGTATAAGGTGTATACTTAGTCATATCTACTTTATCACTGGTGTCATGTACAGGTCACCAATTTATTGTAAAGGAACGATTCCTATAGTAGCTATAACTGAACATAAATAATTTAGGGGCTTATTAGCCTTGCTAGACTTCAATTAAAAAACACAGCTAAGCCTTTATCAACCTCATTAGCAAACTTGCTAACAAAAAAGCCTGTCTTGGACTTTCTGATAACACTTACAGTAAATAAATAAACAAGGCAGTTTTAAGTTTAATTGAAATTAGATGATTATAAAATATTGTAAAAATTAACTACCTATTTTTTGAGTTGTTAATTGAAAATGTCTTTGCAATCAGATAACTATTATCTAAGATGGAGGCGCGCACAGACGCAGCAGCTCAGGGTTCTCTCTATCAGTGTCTTTTTTTTGTGCGCAAACAAACACGATAACGTAAAACGAAATCTGACGAGAAAAGAGGACGACTAAAACGTGGTTTCTGTAGCAAGACTTGCAGGCTGTAGCAACAATAAAATAGCAACATCACTGCTTCTATGGAGCTTGGGGGTAGAAAGGGGGCGGCTCAGGCTATGCAGCATGTCATATCCTTTCCTCCTTGATCTGTTACATCATGCTGCTTTCAAGTACAATTGGACTTTACCACAATTTTTGCTAACTCTTCTTCTCCCTTTTTAGCTAATGTCAGTAGCCCATTATCATTTTTTTAAACTTTTATATGCCTACAATGATTAAATGTTAAAAGGTTAATACAAATAAAAAAACATTAAAGCAAAGGCTCAACAATAAAGGTAATAATTAAAATCTGGAAAGCACTGAAGCATGAGACCCATGTGCTATGCAAAGTGACTTCTACTTAATCACCATCTACTACATGTAAATGGTGATTTAAGGTTAAATGCTTGGATTTGTAAACATCTTCTAATTGAATGCGGTCATTGAAGCTCTATATGGAGGTAAAACACAGCATTTTTTTATTGCAAAAAAAGAACATACAAGAACAACATAGAACACTAATAATTACAAACAGATACAACAACAAAGGGCTTTACAGAACATAGAACAATAATTTTACATTGTCAAAATCAAATCGGTGCTCGAGGGTTGCAGTTCTTTAAGGACAGTTATTATTTGAATGGCTTTAGCATTTGAGCTATTTTTTAGGGATTCTTAATAGACATTAATAGAATATAATAGAATCTGGAAATAAGGTTTTTGTTGTAAATATTTGGAGGTTTGAATATGATATTTACAATAAATAGTAAAAAAAATTAACAACATTCTGTTTTAACAAGTTCACATTTCTCCATCCCAAACAAAACATCCTTATCTGTTAAAGAAATATTGAATTTTTTTTGATGAAAAACATTTTGGTATAATTACAATCCCAAAAAAGGTGAACAAGCTTCTGATCTTGCCATGTATGTGTTCCGTAAATGTCCTCACGGTGAAAACACCCAGAATTCCTAAATATATGTTTTTGGATTCAATCTAGAATACGGACATATCTGGTGCATATCCTAAGTTTTGCTGATATGCACCATATCTGGTCAAATATTAACCCCGCATACAACATTAGGATAAAATATTTTATTAAGACATGGGCAGCATTTAAAATTGTGCCATGTATGTGTTCTTTATATGACATTAGGTCATATCTAATCATAGTATTTTAGTTGAAAACTCAGTGCGTGAATGGAATTTCTGCATGTGTCATATATTGATTGCATGTATCCCTCAAAGGATTATGGACCAATCAATATACATGCTGATGAAAAAACAACATCTCGTAATAGAATATTTCTTAATATTTTGTTGGATGTTTCCTTACTTATATAAGGACAATCATAATCAATATCAATGGAGTTTGGATCAAAATTTGGCAGCTAATGAAATTGACCTGGAGGTAAACAAGATAAAAGCTTTAATGACCCACTAGGGATAAGACACCACAGCGTATTTTTAGGGGAAAAGGGAAATTGGAAAAGTAACATGAAGTCAGAATAAGATAATACAAGTAATATTACCCTATCAAACCATTTTTAATAAAAGATTGTCTTATTTTTGTATTTAATGTCTTCGTTATTCCAGATATAATATGTATGAGGAGAAAAATTGTGTTTGTACAAAAGTGACCATTTTAACATCATTTGTTTATGAAACCTAGATAATTTTAGGGGAATTTTGGGTATACTGTAATTGCATCTAACAAGAAAGGGTAATCCTTTCAATTTGGTCAAAGTTGTAAATGGGAGTAGCATTTCATATAGAGTTTGGGTTTTTTAGAAGATCTTTTAAATATTTAATTTTGAATGAATTGTTTAAAGATGTGAAGTCAAGGGCTTCAATTCCACCTTTTTCAACTTTATTCATTAGAATATTTTTCTTGATGAGATGGCATTTCTTTTTCCATATAAAGGTAAAGTTTATTTTATTGATGTTGGAACCAGTGGCGGATCTAGGGGGTGGCTACTTGGGCTACAGCCCCGGATGTTTCCTCAAGAGCCCCGGATCTCGCTCCTGAGCTGATCTGAGTAAAATGTGCAGTGCTGGAAATCACCAGAGAGTTGCACAAGTGGAGAAAAGCAGCCTGTAGCCTTCCTGTGCAGAAGAAGAGGTGTTTCCCTCTCGTCGCTGCCAGCTTCTAGGAGTCAAGTGCCTCCGCACCAAAGTTTAAACGGATGGGCCGGTGGCGGATATCCAAGCCCGGATTGTGAACTGGACTGTATGAAAGAAAGTTAGAGCAGTGGGAGAGTGGGGCCTCAGGAGAGGGATAAAAGACTAGTGTGTTTTCACAGGGAGAGCCATGACCTGTGATGCTAAAGACCCGGTTTTGTGCCAAAAAGCGACTCAATCAATATCCCAGCACGTTTGCAATGTAATGCAAACATATGCATAGCGCCCCCGTACAGAACAAGATGGGTAGCTCAGGCAGCAGGGAGCTGAAGAAAAGCGACTACTGACGTCACTCTGCTGGTCCTGCAGCTCAGAATGCTTTTTCATTTTCAAGTAATGGGCAGGACTACCAGGTCACGCTACCCACATAATAGAACCTGTGCTAGATTGTTCTTCTAAATGGTACAAATGAGACACCTTTTTTAAACCATGTTAAATACTTTTTTTTATTAAATATTTTTAATAAATTTTTACTGAAAAAATATAGAATTTTCTTCAATAGCTCCCAGGTCATGTGACCCAATCACTCTAAATCAGTCTTAAATTCTTCTAGATGGCACAGATGAGGGACACTTCTTTTTGTCAAAGTTTAACCCTTTTTCTATTATGTATTCATTTTGACTGTAAAAATTTAGCCTTTGTGTTCAATAGTTCCAAATAGCTTCAATAGCGTGAAAAATCTAAATGCATTGTTTTTTATGACTTTTGGAAAACATTTGTTGAGTTGTTTGATATTGTTGTAATTTTAAAACCAGGGTAAATGTATGGTGTTTTGCTATACTTTGAAGTGTTTCTGCATATTTGAGTGTAGACTGTTCTTATAATACACACATGCATCATGTGGTGAGTCTTATTTACAGAGATTTTACTGGTCATCTGCACACTGTTATTGAAGTGTTGTTTACTAAAAGTAAAAATCAGGTTTGTGAATGTGAAGGGTCTAATTTCTGTGTTTCCCACAGTATTTTAGGAGACTGTGGGGGTAAGGCCTCTGACCCTTGGATGTTTTAATTTTATGTACATTTTTAAGCCTAATGTATCACACTTAATTGCATATTGATGGATGTAAATAGCTATATACAAACATAGTTTGAATAAATATTAACTTAAAAGGCATATAAGAAGTATTTTAAATTTAATACATAATAAAACAATACCAAAAACCCACTCACTCAAAACAACCAATCTTTTGAACAAAACATTCTAACGAACAAACATTTTTGGACAGGCTATTAACAAACTATTTACACTGTCTGCACCCAGATGCTGAACATTGAATTTTTTTGGGCTTTTGAAAAATGAGCTCCAGAGGTCTGATGTAGTTAAAATTGGTCGATTAATGGAGATCCTCAAGAATGCAGCGAGTTGTTCCCCCTGATGCTGATTGTGGAGTTCTGATTTTACCAAAAAAATTAAGATAACTGCAATTAATCAAAAGGAATAAAAGGAGGAGCTGACTTTGGAACATGCATTTTATGAGTAGTCTGCTTATGTTTACAGTTCTCTGTAAATGGATTTAATATTAGGCAAAATATTTATAGATATTTTTGTAACCATCACTTTCACGCCAATATTTTTCACTAATAAAACTCTTTAGGGTCAATCCTCGACCTTTAGTAAACGAGACTTCATCAGCAAAAAATTACAACATATAAAAATTCACAGGAAAAAAAATTGTCTGAAACTCGAAACTTATTTCTAAATATCTTTAACATAACAACAACTCTAATTAAAACATTTTTAGTTTAAATGTAAACATACAGTCAAGTGACCCAGATTAGTCACAAGTATCAGAGGTTTTCAGTACTTAAATCAGACGTAGATTCATTAAAATTAAATAATTTAAAAAATGTTTTAAAAGAAAACAAAATAGAAAATGGATAATTTTAATTTATTTTGGGTTTTATTTAACAGGCAATCAAATGTAATCCTACCAAAAATCTATTGATAATATAATTATATATAAAACAAGGAACAGCTTTACAACATGCTTGCCAGTTTAAAAGTGCAGCTGACACCAAAACACTGTAGCCTGGTTCAGTCTTGTTTATTTGATTATATTTCTACTTCATGATTTTTATGTTGTACAGAATTAGTTTAGCAAACGAAACCGTGAGTATGAGCTGCTTCAAAGGTGGTTTATTAGACATTTCCATAGAGACGATAACATACTGAGTTTACAAAAACGTTTGCAGCGGATGACTTATTAGGTGGTGAAATAAATGTGTTCTGCTTCTTTAATAGCGATGGTTTTATGACACTTTTCTCAAATTAGTGCATTTTGTTTGAAAACCTTCATAGAAAATCTAAACAACTACAAGATTAATTCGGTGTTGTTTCTGTTTCTCTTCGGAACTACTCCGTAGAACATAAAATTTTGCGCTCTCTGTGGAATAGTGTGATAGTCTGACAGATCTTTTCAGTACGGCTTCTGGCCTCGCAACTCTGCTGAAATGTTAGTGAGTCTGAGAGTATGAATCAACTTTGTGTATTTGGAAGGAATTATTTAATTGGATGAAAAGGCCATTCTTTAATTAGCTGGGAGCGCAGCTCATTTACATATAATGTAGAATAGCGAGCGCAGACACAGAGCCGAGCGCGAGCAAAGTGAGCTGAGCGGGCAAGAAAGCAGTTTTTCAGAGTTGAGCGCGTGTCCGAGCACCTTTAAGCAAGCGCGCGCACCCGAGATTTATATACACACGTTTACAATTATTGCTCCTTCAGATAGGTCCGTGCCCGCAAACTTGGTGACACAAAAATCACGCCATAGAAAGTTACACGCCATCTTTTGAGGAAACGAGGGTGTTGAAGGGGAAAGGGAAATTAATGAGGTTTTTACACATCCATGGGTTTCTACTATAATGTGGACAAGTTTGGCGGGCCGGATTAAAAAGCCTAACGGGCAGTATATGGCCCAGGGGCCATAGTTTGCCCATCACTGGTATAGACCTACTCCATGTGAATCCTGTCATGAGATAACTGATAATTTGAGAAATACATTTTTATATTGACTTGACTTGATTTGTTATTACTGTAGTGAGTTGATGAGGTGGGATTTAGCTATTTTCAGTTGGTTTTCTGGAATGTTGGGATTTGGTTTGGTTTTTGTCACACAGATAACAAAGCTACATGTAGGGCTGACCAGTGAGGGACAGCAGCAGGTGGACAACCAGATACTGATTTAGGGACCTCAGAAGGTGTCCCTCCCCCAGTAGCCCCTCAACCAGTTAAGTACCTAGCAGAGAGCATTTAAAAAAAGCTGGTGTGGGAAATTTAAATGGCTGGCATACAAAAAAATAATAATTTTGTGTGTGAGGTAGCAAAAAAAAAAAAAGAAAAAAAAAAGGTGGAAAAAGGATCAGCATCTGCACCCTCAGGCCTAAGCCCCTGATCTCCTAGAATCCTAGATCCGCCCCTGGTTGGAACTGATCTGTTTGGGAACTTCAAGAGCGAGGGCTGGATAAACGAGTCTTAATAAGCCTTCTTCTTTGACTAATAGTGAACGCCCTAAAAGACAGAGATCTCACAGATTAAATCTTTGTTCAACTCTTTTAAGTATGGGGTTAAAATTTTCTATTGATCTTACATTTTGATCTTTAATCATTGTGAGTCCAAGATATTTAACTTTGTCTTTTATAGGAATGTTGAGGAATGTGCCTTTGAAATGAGATTTAATGGACAGTAGTTCGTATTTGTTTAGATTTCCCTTCTCCACATCATTCTAAATAAGTCATTGTAAATATCTCCTGAGAGTTCTAATTTCATGTGGGTCAGAAGCTTAAATAACATGACACATGCTCTTCCGTCGATTTGTGACTTTTAGACAACATGTTAGTTGGTGTATTTTCTTTGTTGACGGATTTGCGCTTACCACTTGCAGCCATTCTTTGAAGTTTGTCAGGACATCTTTTTAAGCACAATACTTAACGAAGGTCTCAGAATAAATTCTTCCCTGCGTTAAAGTAGCAAAACAGCTCCCTATCCAGACAATATCGGGAGAGCTTGCAAAGAGCGACCACTCACGCCATCTTCCCGGAACCCTCCGGTGAAACACAGCATGCATATGCTACAAAAACAGAAAAATTTGCTGTGGCACTGGGACAATAGGGTTTCTTGATCATGTGACAAAGTATGTGAAACACACTGATATATTTGTGTTTCATAGTACATATAGGCAATGTCCCAAAACAGAAAGCCAAATCTATTCAGGCAAATAAGTGAAATATTCTTAATATGTTGACAGCCCGCACCCATGGAATATGGGCTGTCAACCAAGTATTTTAAGCATCCATTGTGGGTCCTTAGGCAAGACCCTTTGCGCTACTGCCTACCTGGCGCCTGCAAAATGGGTGCCTCGGTGTGGTTAGACCAAAAAAAACTTACTACGGGATCAATAAAATATACATAATTATTATTATTATTATTATTATTTATAGCTTAACAGGCCATTTAGCAATTTATGCAAATTAAGTGTTGAGGGGTGGAACCTGAACGAAGGAGAGCGTAGAAAGAAGGAAAGGTGCTGCAAGTAATATCAACAGGGCCACACTGTATTTACCACCGTAGTTTGTTTATGGAGGTTAGCTAGGATTCAGTGAAAGTAACCTTGTGGCAACACAATACCAACATGCCTGGTGGCTCTCAAGCATGTAAGTAGCTTTGCAGGGAGAGAGCTCCCAAAGATTATCACACAGAAGCACACTCCCACACCAGAATCTGACATTGGAAGCCTTTTGATAGTTTCCTGGAAAAAAGCTTTTTCCTGTCTGTTGTTCAACCTACTGTCGCTGACTAAATGCATAACTTTATTAACCAACCAAATACATTATTTATTGTTTTTCACATTTTTGGGAAAGCATGTAGGGGTCTAACAGAATATAAACTAGACTGCTCAAAAAAATAAAATTAAATAAGGGAAACACTTGACCAAATATTACTCAAAATTAATCAAACATCTGTGAAATCAAACTGTCCACTTAGGAAGCAGCTCTCATTAACAATTAATTTCACATGCTGTTGGGCAAATGAAATAGATGAAATGAGGAAATCATTGATGATTAGCAGGACGCACTAAATAAAGGAGAGGTTCTGAAGGTGGAGACCACTAAGCACTTCCAGGTACCAATGCTTTCAGGCTGCTGTTTTGGTCACTTTTGAAGGTAGGTGGTTCTTTCACACTCGTGGCAGCGTGGTTATCTGACCCTTTTTGTTTTTTTACTAGCATTTTTTATTGTTCATTTTGAAAGTTTTTGTTTATTTTTATTTTTTGCTGAACTGCATGTTTTGTTTTCTTTGCATAATTTTATTTGAGGCTGTGTTTTCCACAACTACTTTAGGCAGAGACGCCCACTTACAGCTCACTCAGGTATTTCCGGAATTGTCCTGGTGAAGAGGGGAGAAGAAAACCATTGATAAATGTTTAAATTAACCTTAGAGCAAGGGTCTTCAATATATATATATATATATATTCTTAATATATGTAAGTACTGTCTATTACATATGGAGTAATATAATGAAGGTAATTTCGCCCAGGGATTATTAAAGTATTTCTTATTCTGATTCCTCGTTGATGGAACAAGTGTTGTGAATGAAATGGTGCCCGGCTTGAAAGAGCTCCTGTGTGTCGCTGAATGTGTGCATAGGTTACTGAAAGACATGTTCTGCCTCCATTTACCTGTTTAATACAGTGTGTTAATGTTTATTTAAAGAGACTTCAATTAGTGGAAACAATTGCAGGGGGGGAATATAAAAAAAGTCTAATAGACCAAAACGTTCGCGACCCCTATGCAGTACCTCCGCAGATCCCCTAGGGATTGCGGACCCCCTGTTGAAGACCTCCGCCTTTGAGTTTTGTCTGTTTTTGGTAGGATGTTTTTATTGTGAACTTATTGTTAAATAGTCCACACAGGATTTTGCTAAGAAGCGGTATCTTTTTTGGATGTAGATTATTAATTAGCTTAGTATATCCTTGTAAAATGGAAGCATCCTTCTGAACTGATTGTGTTTTTAAGTGCATGAAGGTATTTAAGCTGAACAATAAATAGTTCAGGAAGAAACAAGAGGAAGAGGGCTGGAGCAGAGTTCGGAATGAGCGTGAGCATAGGCCTATTGGAGTTTCCGTGAGTCAGGGCCGTTATGGCATAAACTGGTTTGTGACCGGGTCATTATGGCATCTCAGGTTGAGGATGAGGGAGATAATGAGATGGATTTGGGGGACTGGACTGCTGTGCGGAGTGGTAAAGTGATGAGAAAAAAGGGAAATAAAAAAGACGATTTTTTGAAAGGAAGCCTAGAAGAAATTAGTTTGGATAAAAACACTGCGATTAGTAAGATGACTGTTTGACAGGAGACAAGAATAATTATACAATTTAGAAATGTGGAGGAAAGTGTTCAATTTAGTCCATTGGCTCTTTCAAGAGAGTTAAATAAAAAGTTTGGAGAGCTGAGACTTGCTATAATTCTTAGACATGGGAATCTATTGATTATGGTACAAAGTGAAGAGCAGAAGAATAAAGTGATGAACACTCAGAGTATCTGTAAAAAATGGTGAAAGAAATTTAAAAAAATAAAGAGACTAAAGTAGTTCGAGGAGTCGTTTCAGGTATTCCGGTGGGTGAAGTTCTGGAAAAGTTCAGATGCAGCTTTTATGGGGGTGAAGTGAGCAAAATAAAAAGATTGATGAGAACAGATGAAGGTAAAAGAATGGAAAGTCTTTCAGTGATGTTGGAGTTTCAAGCAGCGGCTCTTCCAGAAAGAATAAAAGTAGGGTGTATGTGTTTTCCTGTCAAGCCATATGTCCCTCCTCCACTAAGATGTTATAAATTCCAGAGATATGGACATATGGCAGCAGTATGTAAGGGGAAACAAAGATGTCCAAAGTGTGGAGGGGAACATTGATATTCTAAATGAAAAACTGGAGAGGATACATGTAAAGACGGAGGACAACACAGCTCAAGGATGTGACAGCAAAAGTTCAAATGAGTCAAACTCCAGAGCAAAGACAGACTAAAACAGAGAGAGTTGACAGTTGAGAAGATTATGTTGTTCATTTCTTATGTAATGATTTGTACAGATCAAGTTAAACATAAAACAGAAAAAATCAAAATAATCATGAAAGGAGCAGAAAGTGTGAGGATCCATGTTTTGGTTTGGTTCAGTTTGTTGTCGTTTCATTTATACTTAGTTTTTGCTTTGTTTAGTTCATCAATAGTTATCTTTACTATTCATTTATATTTTCTATATGGTTATGTTCTCTAGCTTGTTTCTCCACTCCCCTGTTCTCTGTTTCTTCCTGTGTGTGTGTTCCCTCATCTGTGCTTGTTTCTCCACTCATCCTTCATTCATATCTGTCATCAATAATCCAATCATCTTCTCCACCAATCCAACCCCGGTTCCCTATTATTTAAGCCGCTCTCATTCATTCACTCAACGCTGGATCGTCTGTTGTCCTTCCCCGATGTCCTTCCCTGATGTCCTTCCTGATGTTCACCCTGAGATTCTTCCATAGCTTGCCGCCTTCTCGTCTTGCTCCAGAGTTTCCTGCCCCACGTCTCATGTAAGCCTCCTCTTCTGCTTGCTAAGTTCTCTGTCCTGGGTCTTCATTTGGTTTTCTCCCCTGGTCCCGTCCTGTGTTTCAGTGTTTGTTACTTTTAGCTTCTCAGTTCTGCAGTCTCCGATTTTTCCCGTGCCTCTTCTCTCTTGTGGTTGTTTGGGTTTCTCTTTGTGTCAGTTTATTTCCTTCCCGTATTCATTAGTTGTGTTGGTTTATTAGTGTTGTTGTGTTTGTTTATGATAGGTATTTCCCGCGTCTCGTTCGCTCGTGTGTTTATTTACATTTGTTATTCCAGCGTTCCGCTTATGCTCCCTGTTTATTTACGTCCCGCGTTGTTCCGTTTCCGCTTTGCTGTAGTTCCGGTTTATGTTCTGTTTCGTGTTTATGTTCATTATTCTTCCCCATCAATAAATTATTTATTCACTCAATTCCACCTCTGCTCAAGTCATTTAAACGTTACGTGACAGAACGATCCAGCCAGAATCGACTCGAGCAGAGATTCACATCCCCGATCCGTTACTCCCGCACTTCCGCCTTCCGTCATACCTTCTCGTTCCTCCCGCCACACCGCTCACCGGCGTCCTGGCTTTTTCAGAGTTTTCAGCCAGGGGCGGGGGCTCAACACCGGTGAGTTCCAAGCCCGTTTTTTCCGTGTCGTCTTCTACGCCTCCCGTTTCTTGTTCTTCTTGGTTTCCCGTCACTTCACCGCCCCCTACCGATATAATTTATGACTGCCCCTATTTAGGTCCTCTCACGGAGGATTTTGATTTCACCCCGGTTTTTTCTGCTTTTCATGATGACCCAGACATGCTCGACATTATTTCCGACACCCTTCACTATTTTGAACGTGCCCTTAGATTCTCCTACAGTCACGGAGGACAATCTAAAACATTTCTTTTATGGAGACAGGGAGGAGTTATTTACCTGGTTTCAGCCTCAACCTGAGTTTAGGCTTCCTGGAACTATTACGGAGCTCTGGCTCCAGGAGGAGCCCGTTACAGAGCCCTCGCTCCAGGAGGAGTCCGCTGCAGAGCCCTCGCTCCAGGAGTAGTCCGCTGCAGAGCCCTCGCTCTAGGAGGAGTCCGCTGCAGAGCTCTCGCTCCAGGGGGAGCCAGCGGCAGAGCTTTCGTTCCAGGGGGAGCTAGCGGCAGCGCTTTCGCTCCAGGGGGAGCAAGCGGAAGAGCTCTCGCTCCAGGTGGAGCCAGCGGCGGAGCTCTCGCTCCAGGGGGAGCCAGCGGCAGAGCTCTCGCTCCACGGGGAGCCAACGCCAGAGGTCACGCTCCAGGAGGAGCTTGCTACATGGGCAGAGCTTTAGAATGTGAATCTTCCACCTCCAGAGACAGCTGTGGACCAGCTGCCTCCTGATGAAGGTTTTGAGCCGTCTACAGAGGGGGTCCAGTGCGACCCGCTTCTCTCTCCTGTGTTTCTGGAGGGGGTCCAGTGTGACCCGCTTCTCTCTCCTGTGTTCCTCAAGGGGGTCCGGTGCGACCCGCCTTTGTCTCCTGTGTCTCTCGAGAGGCCGGTGCGACCCGCCTCTCTCTCCTGTGTCTCTCGAGGGGGTCCGGCGCGACCCGCCTCTCTCTCCTGTGTCTCTTGAGGGGCTCCGGTGAGACCCGCCTCTCTCTTCTGTGTCTCTCGAGGGGGTCCAGTGCGACCCGCCTCTCTCTTCTATGTCTCTCAAGGATGTCCAGTGCCATCCGCATTTGTCTCCTGTGTCTCTCGAGGGGGTACGGTGCGACCCGCCTCTAACTCCTGTGTTTCCCGAGGGGGTCCGGTACGATCCGCTTCTAGCTCCTGCGATTACGGAGGGGGTCCGGCGCGGCCTGCCTCCAGCTCCTGCAATGACGGATTGGGTCCGGTGCGATTCGTCTCTAACTCCTGTGTTTTCCGAGGGGGTCCGGTGTGAGCCGCCTCTAGCTCCTGTGACTGTCAAGGAAGTCCGGTGTGGCAGGCCTCGGGCTTGTGCTGTTTCGGAGTGTCTGCGTCCTCCATCGAGAGCGCTCTGTCGCCGCCGTCTGCGGTCTTCATCGAGGGCGCTCTCTAGCCGCCGTCCAGCCAGATGCCCTTCATGTCTTCGTGCCTCTGGTCGTCGTCCTGCCGGGCGACCTCCAGATCTTCGGGGTTGAAGTCGTCGTCCTGCCAGGCGACCTCCAGATCTTCGTGGTTCCAGTCGTAGTCCTGCCGGGACGACCTCCAAGTCTTCGTGCTTCCTGTCGCCGTCCTCCGTGACGACCTCCAAGTCTTCATACTTCCTGTCGGCGTCCTCCGGGACGACCTCCAGATTTTCGTGCTTCCTGTCGGCGTCCTCCGGGACGACTTCCGAGTCTTCGTGTTTCCTGTTGGCATCCTCCGGGACGACCTCCTTGTCTTCGTGCTTCCTGTCGGCGTCCTCCGTGACGACCTCCAAGTCTTCGTGCTTCCTGTCACCGTCCTCCGGGACAACCTCCAGATTTTCGTGCTTCCTGTCGGCGTCCTCCGGGACGACTTCCGAGTCTTCGTGCTTCCTGTTGGCGTCCTCCGGGACGACCTCCTAGTCTTCGTGCTTCCTGTCGGCGTCCTCCGGGATGACCTCCAAGTCTTCGTGCTTCCTATCGTCGTCCTCCGGGACGACCTCCAAGTCTTTGTGCTTCCTGTCCGCGTCCTCCGGGACGATCTCAGGACTCTCGCCGCCATTCGGGCGGCCTTTGCCAGACTCTCGCTGCCGTTCGGGCGGCCTTTGCCGGACTCTCGCCGCCGTTAGGGCGGCCTTTTGCCAGACTCTTGCCACCGTTCGGGCAGCCTTTTTGCCGGACTCTCGCAGCCGTTCGGGCGGCCTTTGCCGGACACTCGCCGCCGTTCGGGCGGTCCTTGCCTGACTCTCGCCGCCGTTCGGGAGGCCTTTGCCGGACTGTCGCTGCCGTCCGGAACAGTTTTCTTCTGACTTTTTCCTTTAGTTGTTTCTTGTTGTTTTTTGGCTCTGTTGGTCATTGTTTCCGCTCTTAGAGGTTGGCTTTTTGTTTGACTTTGATGTTTTTGTTTTTCTTAGCCTTTTTCCGCTCGTGCAGGGTTGTTTTCTTTTTGCTCTAGCCCTCCTTTTGAGGCCATCCCCCTCCTCCCACCCAGTCTTGTTTTTTTTTCTTTTTTCTCTTCTACCGCTTTTTGGCGTCTGGAATCCGCCTTAAGGGGGGGGGGGGGTACTGTCAGGATCCATGGTTTGGTTTGGTTCAGTTTGTTGTTGTTTCATTTATATTTAGTTTTTGCTTTTTTTAGTTCATCAATAGTTGTCTTATTTTATTATCTTTACTATTCATTTATATTTTCTATATGGTTATGTTCTCTAGCTTGTTTCTCCACTCCCATGTTCTCTGTTTCTTCCTGTGTGTGTGTGTGTGTTCCCTCATCTGTGCTTGTTTCTCCACTCATCCTTCATTCACATCTGTCATCAATAGTCCAATCATCTTCTCCACCAGTCCAACCCCGGTTCCCTATTATTTAATCCGCTCTCATTCATTTATTCACCGCTGGATCGTCTGTTGTCCTTCCCTGATGTCCTTCCCTGATGTCCTTCCTGATGTTCACCCTGAGGTTCTTCCGTAGCTTTCTTGCCGCCTTCTCGTCTCGCTCCAGAGTTTCCTGTCCAAAGTCTCCTGTACGCCTCCTCTTCTGCTTGCTAAGTTCTCTGTCCTGGCTCTTCAATTTGGTTTTCTCCCCTGGTCCCGTCCTGTGTTTCACTGTTTGTTACTTTTAGCTTCTCAGTTCTGCAGTCTCCGATTTTTCCCATGCCTCTTTTCTCTCGTGGTTGTTTGGGTTTCTCTTTGTGTCAGTTTATTTCCTTCCCGTATTCATTAGTTATGTTGGTTTATTAGTGTCGTTGTGTTTGTTTCCCGCGTCTCGTTCGCTCGTGTGTTTATTTACATTTGTTATTCCCGCGTTCCGCTTATACTCCCTGTTTATTTACGTCCCGCGTTGTTCCGTTTCCGCTTTGCTGTAGTTGCGGCTTATGTTCCGTTTCGTGTTTATGTTCATTATTCTTCCACAACAATAAATTATTTATTCACTCAATTCCACCTCTGCTCGAGTCATTTAAACGTTACGTGACAGAAAGTTTTTTTGGCATAAAGGGTATATCCTGGGAGCAGGAGGACAGGAAGTGAAAAACAACATGATTATCTTACAATGAAATGCTAGAAACCTAATAGGAAATTGACAAGTGTTTACAGGATTTATTAAGGATTTTAAGGAAGATATTGATATTTGTATTCAGGAAACTTGGCTTAGACCAAGTCTTGAGTTTATACCCTATGTAAAAGACTTACATTAGATTTAATGGATGAACTAGGAAAGAATTTAGAGGGTAAAGTGATTTGGTGTGGTCATTTTAATGGAAATAGTTCTTTATCGAGCAATCATAATGTTTAAAATGGGGAAATAATTGAAGAAATAATGGATATTAAAAATGTAGTACTTCTAAACGATGGGAGTGGAACAAACAGTTGCTGACACAGCGTCAGCAACTGATTTAACAATTTCAGTTTCAGATTCAGGAGCAATTGTGTGTTTATGAAAAGTAATTAATAAAACTACTATAGGAAATGATCATTATCCAATTAAAATTCAAATAAAGTCACATATAGAAACAAATAGTATAAATGGGATGAAGAGATGGTGTTTCAGATCTGCCGATTGTGAAACATTTACGAATATTGGTGAAATATGAATACAAAATGTGGATAACAGTGGTAGTATTGATGATTGAAATCTTGCCATATGTAATACTATTTTAGAAGAGCAGATGGTCAGACTATAAGGATGAAAGTTGGGAAAAGGGAAAATAAATTGGTACCATGGTATACAACAGGAAGACAAATATAATGAGGTGTTAAGTTGGAACTGAGTAGGGAGCAGATAGAAAATCATTGAAGGCTATTTACACTGGATTAATCAGGTCAGTTTTAGATCATGAATATAACTCAGCAGCTGATACAAATCTACAAAAATTTAATTATATACAAAATCAGGCTTTAAGAACTTGTACAGGCGCTTTTAAAACATCCTCAATCGCAGCTATACAGGTGGAAAAAGGAGAAATGTCTCTTGACCCAAGAAGGGAATAGCTTTCTTTAAATTACAGGGCAAATTTACAAGGACAAAGAAATAATCATCCAACATTAAAAGTAATTACAATACAAAGAGAAAAATAAAAGGCTTTGGATGGGCAATAACTTCTAAAGTTAATGAGTTTCAGTTAGATAAATTAAATATAGGTCAAATCCCAGATAACATATGGAAGTGGGCCACTTTAGGCAACAATCCGGCTCTGTAGGCATTATTCTCCTAAATACATTTAGAAATATATAAACAAACTTTCTTCTGTCCTTCTTTCTTTAGGGTGACTATATCAACCCTCCTCTTTTACCCGGGCTTGGGACTGGCAAAATAACCCAATTGAGACAATTTGGTGGAGTTACTGAGTGTTTTTTTCTTTTGTTTATTTTCTCTTCAATTTTTGTTTAAACCACTACAAATCACAGGAAAACATTAACATTGAACTATAATATTTATACAACTTTTTTGTTGTTTTTTTTAAGGTTTTTTCAAGTTTTGTCTAAACCACAACAAATCAAGGAAAACATTAAAATGTAACTGTAAATTGTTTAACATTTTGTACAATCTAAATCTAAATAGACCAAAAAGAGACAAAAAAAACAAAATGGTCAGTGGCAATATTAGACAGGGATGTTAGTCTGGCTCAGATTTTTGTATTTCTTTTACCCAGACCCCCATGTACACAGCATGAGAGTGGGTCATCATCATTTAGCTCAAGGCTCTCTTCAGCAGGTTTAGCAGATGTTTATACTGGCATTCGAATATTCTGTATTTCACACAGTAATGGTATCCAGCTGTTTATGTTCAACTGTTTTGGGATGATTATTGAAAATGAGTTAATAAGCTATTTGCACCGCTCCACTGCTAAATAAAAATGTTTTATTTCCTGTCTTTATTGGACAAACTGATCAATGAAGGTATGTCTGTCACACCTGGATTAATCAGTTTATCTATCTGCCTGTCAGTCTGTCCATCCGTCTGTCTTTCTGTCCACTCATAAATACAGTATGGTACAAATACACAAATACATTTATGTCTGTATAAAGGTATAATGCTTGTTTCCTTTTTTTTTCTTTTTCCGAGTAACATTCTGCTGCTGAATTGCGCGAGTACCCAAACACCTAATAGCTTAGTTGCTTGACTCCAGCTCACTCCAGTATCTTTCATTGTTGTGTGAATAGAATGAGGTTGAGCAAGCAAATATTGGGTCATTGATCAGACACAAATGAGTTATCACCTCAGATTAATGTAATTGTAAACGGAATATGTATTTAAATGTTGAAAGACATCAACACACTATTGTATAAGTTTATATCAGTTCACAGGGCCACTTTTGTGTGGTCTCCTAATAAGGTAGTGTTAAGGTAGTGTTTGGCACTTCACTGCAACCATATACAGTAATCACAGTACCGTTTTAGTTAGTCAATAATATATGTTCTTTTGTGCATTTCCTAAAGGGCCAAATGAAGATGAGACGGTGTTGGGGCCATGATTTTTTTTGGACTGAGCATTGGAGGTCATTCCACATTTGTTGTGAATTTGCTCATTACAATGTTTCTTTTGTATTTAATTTTTTTGGCAAAGTAAAAAAAATAAAGATTCATAGTTGTTTACTGCTCACAAATTGTTTCTCGTGTATGGCTATTTTCTTCAATTCTTCAGTAGGTATCTTCATCTTTGTCCCTGAGATCAACAAGGTTGCACCACTGCATGCCACCATTTAACACAGTATCTGAAGGTACCATAATGACATGTAGACACTAAATTCAGACCAATTCTGGTTTATTTGTATGATTTGTTCTTATTTAACATAGAACTTTGTCTTTGTTTGGTTTTGACTCTAAAGTGGGCAGGCTACACAAGATTATAAACTGTAACCCAGTCTTAGAGCTAATTTGCACCTGTTTGAGTGAGTTCTATTATTTAGCTTTTCGTTGGCCAGAATAAGAAAGTACTTTTGTGGCCCACATTTGGATGACTACTGGCTTATTTGGTCTAGTTTTGGCTGATGTTTGGCACTGTGTTGCTTTGGTTGTGGCCCACTTCTGGCAAACAGCTGTGGACCACACTTGTGCCATCATTCCATGTGCGATGTGGGCCAAAATAAAAAAGTACAGTGGTGGCCAACATTTGGGTGAGTACTGGTTTATTTAGTGTTGGATGACATTTGGCACTGTGTTGGTTTGGTTATGGCCCAATTCTGGCAAACAGCTTTTGCCGTCATTGCATACCATATTTCGGCCAGAATAAAAGAGTACAGTGACCCACATTTGACTGAGTGCTGATTATTTGGCCCATTTTTGGTTGACATCTGGCTTTGTGATGGCTTGGATTTGGCCCACTTTTGGCAAACAGGAGTGGACCTCCCAAGCATCATCATTCCGTGCGGTATGTGGGGCCCGAATGAACACGTCAGATGTGGGCCACATATGGGCCAAAAGAATTTTGCTATCTGGGTTCCATTATACACAATACCACCGGTTTTATTGTGTATAATGGAACCCAGATAGGAAAATCTGGAATTATCCAAGGCCTTGGATAATTCCAGATGTTAAAATAAAATTTTCGTTATTGGAAAAGAAGAATAAAAATATGTTTTTTATGATGAATAAATATATTGTACAAGAACACCTAAATCAATATTTTATAATTATGTTCAAATATACACAGATACATCAAAAACATAACCAATAGGATAGCGATAGCTGCTATTGTTCCCCAATTCGATGTTAAATTAGGGAAAAGGGTAAGTGATGAATTGTCAGTCAAGCTTCAGCGCTTTCAACGCCATTTCTGGGGATTTTAATCATGTCACTCTCACCTCAACCCTACCCACATTCAAGCAGTTTGTGGAATGCAAAACCAGAGACAATAACACAATACACCTGCTGTACGCTAATGTTAAGGATGCATACAGTGCCACAGCTCTACCTCCACTTGGCAGAGCTGACCACAACATTCTGCACGTGAAGCCTCTCTACATCCCTGCTGTCCAGAGGCAACCGGTGGTCACCAGAACTGTTCAGCAATGGTCACCGGAGGCTAAGGAGACCCTCCAGGGAGGCTTTGAGGTAACAGACTGGGATTTTCTCTGTGACGCACAGGGAGAGGACATCAATGACCTCACTGACTGCATCACGGATTACGTCAACTTCTGCACCAACAACATCATCCCCACGAACACTGTGCGCTGTTACCCCAACAACAAACCGTGGGTGACCAGGGACATCAAGGCAGTACTGAACAGGAAGAAGGCTGCATTCAGGAGCAGGGACAAAGAGGAGCTGAGGAGAGTACAGAGGGAACTGAGGGTGAGGATTGAGGAGGGGAAGGACAGCTACAGGAGGAAGCTGGAAAGCAAGCTCCAGCAGAACAACATGAGGGAGGTATGGAGTGGGATGAGAGCCATCACTGGTTACAGCAAAAAAGGGCGACCAGCTGATGGAAGGAGACCTACAGGAGGCTAATCAGCTAAACCTGTTTTTCAACAGGTTTGATGAGACAGTCTCTGCCCGCCCTCTCCCCAGCTCCTCCAACGACGCTGTTAGCACATCATTGACCACGCCCGTCCACCCTGCACCCCCTGCACACCACCAACTCTCCTCAACTGCTTCAGCATCAACACAGCCCGCCAGCCCATCTTCATCTGAGGGACTCTCCCATTACCATCACCGCAGAAGAGGTAAGAAGAGAATTCAGTCACCTGCGTCAAGGAAAGGGAGCTGGTCCTGACGGCCTCAGCCCCCGGGTGCTGAGAGGATGTGCCACCCAGCTGTGTGGGATTTTCCATCACATCCTCACCTTGAGCCTGCGCCAGAGGGTCGTTCCCGACCGGTGGAAAATTTCATGTCTGGTTCCTGTGCCCAAGAAGAAGACCTAATACACACAGTGACTACAGGTCGGTTGCCCTGACATTGCATGTCATAAAGTCACTAGAGCGGTTCGTCCTGAAGCACCTGCATAAAGTCACTAGAGCGGTTCATCCTGAAGCACCTGCGTAACATCGTCGGACCTTCACTGGACCCCCTGCAGTTCGCGTACCAGCCCCGGATGGGAGTGGAAGAGCATCATCTACCTGCTGCACAGAGTCTACTCGCACCTGGAGGAGGCAAGCAGCAAGGTGAGAGTCATGTTCTTTGACTTCTCTAATGCGTTCGACACCATCGGACCAGCTCTCCTCAGCAACAAACTCCTGGACATGCAGGTGTACGCTCCACTAGTGGCCTTGATCAACAACTACCTAACAGGCCGCCCACAGTATGTAAGACTGCAACAAACCACATCAGACATCATACGGAGCAGTACGGGGGTCCCACAGGGGACAGTACTGTCTCCGTTCCTGTTCATGCTCTACACCTCTGATTTCAAGTTTTGCTCACAGTCCTGCCACCTGCAGAAGTTCTCAGACGTCTCTGCGATCGTGGGCTGCATCAGCAGGTACCAGGAGGCCGAGTACAGGAGTGTGTTGGACAGGTTCGTGGAGTGGTGTGGGTTTAACCATCTGCAGCTTAACGTCGGGAAGACAAAGGAGCTGGTGGTGGACTTCATGAAACAGTTGAACCGCCCAGACCCCGTCATCATCAACGGCTCAGCTGTGGACATAGTGGATGACTACAAATACCTCGGTGTCCACATAGACAATAAACTGGAATGGTCTAAGAACACACACACTGTCTACAAAAAAGATCAGAGCAGACTGTACTTCCTCAGGAGGTTCAGATCTTTCTAAGTCTGCAGGACCATGCTGCAGATGTTCTACCACTCTGTAGTCACCATCGCCATCTTCTATGCTGTCGCGTGCTGGGGCAGCTGGCTGAGGACGGCTGACACCAACAGACTCAACAAGCTCATCAGGAGAGCTGGCTCTGTCCTGGGACTGGAACTGGAGTCTGTGGTGGAGGTGTCAGAGAGGAGGATGCTGAGGAAGCTGCTCAGCATCAAGGACAACACCTCCCACCCCCTACATGCCACGCTGACGGTCTGTCAGAGCACCTTCAGCCAGAGACTGAAACCACCGAGAGTCACCACAGAACGACACAGGAGGTCTTTCTTACCTGTGGCAATCGAACTGTACAATTCCTCTTCCATCTGCAGGAGGGATAAATAGTAGTGTAGTTATTGTTTTATGTTGATTGTGTACTGTACTGTGTTGTATGTGAGATGAGTGTGTCGTGTTAATTGTTATTTGATACTCTGTAACCCTGGCAAAACAATTTCCTCCTGGATCATTAAAGTCTATCTTATCTTATCTTATACAGGTGAAAAACTCACATTACTTTTAGCAGTTCAGTGGGTAGAAGAGGTAAGATCATTAAAATCAATAATTTGCTCTGATTCAAGTTAATCTATTGTGTTCTGTTGCAGAGTGTAGCAACTCTGGTTAAACACCAAGTTAAACCTTTGCCAATGAAGACAGGAGTACGAGTAAAGTTGACTTTTTATTCCCTAAAATTTATCTGACAAGCAGGGAAAACTGTTGATACAAGAGATACACAATGCAAAGCTTGTCTGTATTTGCACAAATAACGCATCATTAAACACCAAACTATAAATTGACATGTTTGTATATACTTTGAGCAACAATAATGATCTTTTGTAGAATTCTCTTTTTACAAGTAAAAAAATTACCTTGCGAAACTACAAATTAAACACAAGTTTGTATGTTTTTTTATCAATTGCTGCTATTTATGCTTGTTTAACATCTTATCATGAAATATATACACTTACGGCGTTGTCCAACAATGTTTTCAAGTGAAAGGCTGTAATAAATCTCGGAACATTAGCAACATCTGTCTAAGCAGCCAGGAAGAGAGCAAATACTAGGAAGTGACGACACCAACTGGACAACCTTCAAAATACAAGCCTCTCAAACTTTCCATTATTTAACTCAAGAACACACAAATAAATTATTTTCAGCCAAACAGTAAAGATAAATTACATCCCTTTGAGGCAACACACTCCCTGTCTGGCCTGTGTGAGGCCACTATGAACTTGAAGGAACTTGAAACAGTCCTTAAATTAGTCCTTACACAGAAGAAGTACTTCTGTCACTGCCTGAGAAAGGTTTTTGCATCTCCTTGGTTAGTTGTTTTTATCTCAACTTTCCTCACATGTTCATCCTTCTTAGGAAAAATCACTGTAACTATGGCCATAGGCCAACAGTTGCGGACAGTCTGATGTTCCTGAGGGGTACCAAATCCCCCATGGAACTTCTGATTTTTGTGTGAGGAGCATAGCTGGTTAAAGAATGAATGGTTGCTGTTGGTCTGCAGACACAGAGATACTTTTGCACAATATTGTCCATCTCCAACTCCTTGCTGGCTCTAATGTAGTTATTGCAGCAATCAGACTAGAGTTGTCTTGAGGGCCTCTGAGTTTGAAGAAACGTCTAAGAGCATTTATACAACTTAATGCATCCATAGATTCAATCAGTTCGATATAGAGAGCATACAAAATACGTGAAAGGAGGACAGACCTTGAGACGTTCCAGTGGTAGGTCAGCCATACGTTTTTCTTCCATTTTCCCATGCAGTTTCCGGCAGATTATGTATTTGTGGATAACATAATTGATTAATCGCTTACCACCCAAAATCCCAAGACCAGCTGCTTTTACTGTGCCTTCTGTGAGGTGAAGACCCTGATGTCTCACCTGCTCATGATAATATATAAGAGCAACAGAGAAAGGTAACTGCTTTTTGCTAGGATGACTGGGTTCTTTTCTTCAAATGTAAGCTGAGAGTGTTTTAGTCTACCCCCAACGCAGATGAGGTCACCCTCTAAGACTGGACTGAGCTTGTGCGAAGGGCTGTTTGTAGTCATCACATTTTTTAGCTTGGATAGCTGACAGCTCTTTTACAAAGGCAAACATGCTTGATTGTTGTTTTAACAACAAAAAAAAAGAAAAAAGAAAAAGCTTTTACTTTTAAAGCAGACCAGTTTCGATTCCGGTCCGCTGCTGTGTAAACCGCCCCTCTTTTCACTGACGGAGTGGATCATCAGGTGGTCTCTAGTTGTGTGGTTGAACCGATCCCAGAACAGGCAAGTTTTTCAGCACCGCGGTCAGCTCTGAGCCCTGCCTCTTCCTCTTGTTGGCAGCAGTGTATTATCACATCATCGTTTCCTTGTTTTTTCCATCAACGACCCCTCCCCTTTTAAATTAGATCTCATGATAAAACCTTCTTATCTTTCACATACTACCGGGGTTACAAGGCTTGAACATAACGCATTCAAGAACTCTCCACGATATTTTCGTTATTCTTGCTGAGATCGACGTTTGTGGCTGCATATATTACCCAGCACCGTCTTGCGTTAGCGCAGGGTTTGTGCCTCCACTTAGCTCTTTTCTTTTGTCGCGTTAAATAAGGCTGTTTTAGCATACACACACAACAGTATGTTGGATCCGTCTTCCAGTGAAGAAGAAGGGGATGAAGTAATCGAGGTGGAGTGCAAAGAGGCATCCGCCTCAAAGAGCCTTGGAGGAGCCCGACGGCCACCGGGCCGATCCGTCGAAGATCATGGCGGCGGAGGGCTTCAGCCCCGGGGCCTCAGCAGCGGCAGTGGCCGACCTTCCAGCCCCAGCCCTTCGGTGGGTAGCGACAAGGAAAAGGAGGACTTGGAGAAGATGCAGAGAGAGGAGGAAGACAAGAAAAAGCGGCTCCAGCTGTACGTGTTTGTGATGCGTTGCATTGCTTACCCATTCAATGCAAAACAGCCTACGGATATGGCCAGAAGACAGCAAAAGGTAAGATAAATTTCATAAGAAGGAATACACTGTCACCAGACCTCTGATTTAAATGCAAGCTGTAACACAGACATCACAGGACTCCAACTGTTGCTTCCCAAGGCACACCATGTTGGCTGTGAGCGTTTTATGTCAAATGCAAATAAGAAAATGAATAACAATATTCAAATCGACCTTCTTTAAAAAAGTTTTCCTGTTACTTACTGGTAATTTTTCTACCAATCTTCAGTTAATATGAAACCAAGAACAAACAGAGGCGTTATTGATTTGAAAAGTGATTACAAGCAATAAAACGCATGTCTTTTATTATTAAAACTGAATGCATTTCTTATTAGTAAAGAAAAT
>JAVLVB010000211.1:68063-80198 GCA_032876305.1 Orestias chungarensis
TATATATATTAAAAATATATATATATATATATATATATATATATATATATATATATATATATATATATATATATATATATAAATCTTTTTCCAGCATCACAACATCCTGTGTAAAAAACATTTTATTGTTTAGATGGAGTATGCTTTGCAGAAGACTTACAAAGCTTTTTTTTTTTTTTTATAACAAATATATAGAACTAGTATTATTAAAGATAACCATGAGCAACTGAGCAAAAACAAAATAAAACAAATACAAAGCTAATTTTTAAAGAGTTTTTCACAGGTCATTAAACTAGTCCAGCCCTATTCCACAAATTGTAAGCCTTGAGAGGAATGTTCCAGAGCCTAGGTGGAGCTTGATCAAAGTGGTGTCTCTTTTACCATTTACCCCTCTATTTTTCTCAGGTAGCAGGCTTAAATAACAAAACTACAGTTGCTAGTGTGGAGCGAAATGTGTCCAAGAAGGCTGAGGAGTCAGTCATCTATTTCTTCAAGAGCTGGGATACCATAAACCAGAACTGAAAAAGCTGTTTAGGCGTAAGGTCTTACCAGCAACACTTGTGTTAGAGTAAACTCAATACATCATTTACCATACCATTATTATAATGGTAATATAGATTGATCAGAATCTAAGTAATCAACAAACATTATTTTACTTGGAGGTTTTCCATACCTTGCTGTAAAAAAACAAAAAACAAAACAAAAAAAACATTAAAAAAATTACTTGAAATGTTTCCAAATTATGAGAATCTTATGATTGACCCTCATAATGTCAAGACTGAGAAGATGACATCGTGAACATACCTAAAAAAATAATAAATTATTTTAATAAAATTTTGTGTTCTGTAATTTTACATAAGTATAAGTAAAGAGCATAATTTTCAAATGAAACAAAATAACTATATGTTTTATCTTCAGGGTGACAAACAATTATTGAATAAGGAATAGGCCTACTATTTTATGACCTACTGTTTTTACATTTGATTGAGATTTTATGTTTTTTAAATACAAAGATTTAAAAGGTTGTTTAATGAGTATGAACAACAAGAAAACTCTTCAATTGCATGCATCACAAAGATTCAGAGCTTACATACAGTTATAGAATCAACCAGAATACAATCCCTGTACAGCTGGGATGAACTTTGTCAGCAGCCACTACCTATCTAAGCTTTTTGGTACAAGGCTGTTCCCACTAAAACAGCAATATGCTTCCCCAAGTCTATAAAACCAATTAAATACAATTTTTTTTTTGGCAATTTCCACAACAAAACTGAAGAGCAAGCAACAGAAAAACAAGCAATAAAAGCCTTTCACAACCATTTTCTTTTACTTACAGAGTTCTGCATGGACAAAAATATCTTGTGAGACAAAAATATTGTCTCATTGACTTGCAGCACCCCACCCCCCCTTGACCAGCATGTAAAGACAGTAGAAAATAGTTTGCTTTTATGTTGTTGATTTTATAGCAATCTTATCCTACTAAGCATGCAACTAGCAATAGTGAAGGAGGAAATTCCCTGTTAACAGCAGAGTCTTCATCTGATTCAGTAAATGGGACCAACTGTTCCCACCTATTGCAGGTAACATAAAAAGAAGAAGAACTGAAGTAGGGACACAGAGCAAATATTGAACGAGGAAACAGAAAGTAAATAAGGAGAACCAATCAATGATTTTCTGGGAAAAATAAGGTTAAAGAGTTGATTATTTACAGAGAACAGGTGCATGATTGGTGATGATCAGCTAAATGTAGAGAGGTAAATAGGGGAAGGGATTCAGTGGGAAAGAGACTAATTATTTTAAGTAACTTTGCACAAACTACTAAATAAAATAAAAAACGAATTCAAAAACGGTTACTTGCCCTGGTATAATTACAGTCTTTCTTTAGTTTATAAAAACAGATTTAGTGTCATCTTGCATGTAGACTTGGTTTAACTATTTTGGAAATATCAGCAGCGGAATACCTTCTGCAAGAGTCCCTTCTGACAGAGAGAGACCTTATATGTGTGTGCAATACTGTGTAACACAGGGATGATGTGTTTGTGAAAACCTGTTGGAAACGGTCGCTAACCTATTACCTGGTGTTTAGATAATTACAAACAACTTCAACAACTATTATGAACTCACAAATGCAATAAATAAAAACTCTTGTTAACAACTTGGCTAAGTCTGTGATTGTGAAACGGAAAGGAAAAACTAGCTTTACAAATTTATTTTAGTCAAACACCCTTAATATAAAATGGATGGGCCGACCAAATAGTTTTTCAATAAAAAATACAAAATCATGCAACAGGTGGTGGCCTGCATAGTCAACTTTTTTGTTGGATATATATATATGATTTCTCTACATCTTCCTAATCAAGCACGAAGGTTTTAAACATAGCTTCGAATCTAGACAGAGTTTCTGCCTCACGCACTAAAGCTGGAAGCTCGCTCCACAGGAGAGAGAAGCCTGATAACAGATAAGCTCTGCCTTCAATTTTACTTTGTGAGATTCTAGGAAGCACCAGTAAACCTGCAGTCTGAGAGGGAAGTGCTCTTGGACATAAGGAATAATCAGATCTCTCATTATTGACGGCTTTACATGTCAGAATGAATATCTGAAAATCTATTCTGGATTTGACAGGTAGTCAAATCCAGAATAGCTTCGAAGGGAAGCTAAAATAGGGGAGATATAGTCACTCCTTTTTAAGTTTCAGCATTTTTTATTGTATATTTGAATTATCTCTTTAATATTCTTCTGAGCTGAATAGCTTATATTCTCTGTATCTGCTAAGTCTACACCTAAAAGCCACTGAGGGGCTGCTTTACGGGCATTGACACAGTTACGTCTGTCACTTGCTTTCCTTGTGATGGATGAATGAATACGTCATTAAAACCTTTGACTTCTTGTATCATAAAGATTTATTTATTTCCATTAGTCGTTACTTATCTTGCAGTAATGCACATTCTTTCGATAAGATATTACAACAAATTCTACCACTCAGAAGCCAGTGAAGCAACAGGATAGTGGTCAAACTTGTTTGCTCCTTCTTTGAGCAACACCTGTCCCTGATTTAATAGTTCCCACCCATATGGTGCCCTCAATTTGCTTTTCTGGAACCCCTTGTGGACTTCTGTATGGCTCTTACACACCGGTCCCTAATTTTACTGTTTTCATGACAATTAACTAACTAACTAACTAACTAACTAACTAACTGTAGGAGCCATAACACAATAATAATAATTACCAAATACTAATGGTGCCTATAATATACCATCAACCTTTGATTTCACATAACAAACAAATCTTAGTCACTGGCCTTTTAATGACACTCTTCTTAGTTTGTAAATGCACTGAACATACAAGTCCTTTTCTTATCAGAAACTGTGTCCAGAATCCTTCCAAGTGGCCAAGAACCCCTTAGAGTGGTAGAAACCATTAGGATTACAATATCTCCAGGCTTCAGATTTTCTACTTACTTATACTTATGATTTTTCTTACAGCTGAGTTAGCCTTGGTAATCCAATATCGTCTTCTTAGTGTAGCTAACGTGTGATTACGACCACAATGGCCAAGCTGTTGGTGAATTGTTTTTAAGAATAAAGGTTGTCACATGTTGGTCTTTAGAAAGAATAAGCGGATGCTTTGTTTCTTCTGGCAAAGATCCCTTGGTAGATATCTTTAGATAGGGCTTAGCCTACTTACGGTGGCTTTCACAGATGACAGCATAAAAATTTCCTTACCAAAACTCTGATACTGACAACAAGATCATCCAAAATATCTACTGATGATAAGTTTACTCTCTCTGATTTTGCCTTTCACTCCTTTCAAGAAGTGTCCTTTTCACCTTAAGGATCCAAGCAACTGCCACTTTAAAGTTCCTCCAATCAGAGAAGTAGTCTATTAACTGGCTTGTAGCTGTAGTTAAATTATTCACTCTAACAGCATTTACTTTTACTTCCCTCTTGATATCAGGGTTATCTGCTTCTATGCATTTTCCATCAGGTTGGCTGGCCAATCACCCTCGGGTTTCTGTAGAAACTTTGGACCTTCAATCCATCTGTTTTCATGTATAAAATATTTCACTCTTAATGCTCTAGTTGCAACATCTGCTGGACTTTCCTTGGAGTTAACGTAATGCCATTGTGATGTGTTGGTGGCTCCCCTTAATGACTGAGACCCGGTTTGCCACAAAAATATGGGACCGTTTATCTTAATTTTTTATTTATTTAAGTACAGAAGGGCTGTCTGTCCAAAAGACTGACTATTACAGCGGTAACCTTAGCTACTTTTATGGCGCCGCGCAGTAGTGCAGTGGCTTCTCAAGCTCCTTAAGAACACCCTGATTTCAGTTGTTTTTAGGTCGTTTTCGAGTCTAAATTCATGCACCTGATGCGTATGAGTTATGGCAGGGCTGAATTTTGCGGAATTAAGGACAGTTTGGTCAGTAAAAATCTGGAAAATAACATCTGAGCAACGCTGGATAGACTACAGCTCCTCCGGACTTTGGCGTGGGGGAGCAGAGCGCTGCAGAAAAAGGGCCGGCGGAGGCGATGCAAGCGGCGGCAGAAGAGGGGGAAGCGCGGCGGTGTGCTAGCCAGGCTAATGGCTAATGCTAACAGACCCCCCAGTCCGTCACTTTTCCTGTCCAACGTCCGCTCTTTGGACAACAAGCTGGAGCTGCTGCGGCTGAGAATCAGTGTTTCTAAGGAGATGAAGAACTGCAAGGTGATTTGTCTCACAGAAACCTGGCTGAAAGACACCCTGCCGGACTCAGCCTTTTAACTCGCCGGCCGGCAGCTCTTCCGAGCAGACCGCAAACAGCTCTCCAGGAAAGCTCGAGGGGGCGGAATGTGCGTCTATATCAACAAAGGTTGGTGCACAAACTGCGTGTTGGAACACAGCCACTGCTCCGAGGCGACAGAACAGCTGACTGTGAAGTGCAGACCTCACTATCTGCCTCGGGAGTTTACGGCTGTGTTCGTCATTGCTGTTTACATAGCACCGCATGCTAATGCTAAAACCGCGATGAAGGAGCTCCATGACAACATCAGCTCACTTTAAAACAAGCACCCGGAGGCGTTCTACGTGACAGCGGGGGATTTCAACCATGTACAACTGATGAACAGCCTGCCGAGGTTTGAACAGCATGTGAACATTCGTACACGGGGAAATACCACGCTGGACCGCGTCTACACCAACCTAAGAGTGCTGCAGGACTGCTTCTGCTACACAGACTGGCAAGTATTCAGGGAGGCTGCTGAGTACGAGGGGGAGCTGGACCTGGAGGACTACACATCTGTTGTTCTGGGGTACATCAGAAAGTGTGTGGAGGATGTCACCACCAAGAAGACTGTGACTTGCTACCCGAACCAGAAACCCTGGCTGAATTTAGAGATGCGTTCTCTGCTGAAAGCCAGGGATGCTGCTTTTAGTTCTAGTGACTCACAGCTCAGGAGGTCAAGAAGAGAGCTGACTGCAGGAGTTAATAGGGCAAAAGCTGCATATACTCAGAAAATCCAGGGAAAAGTTCAGACGCAGCTTTTATGGGGGTGAAGTGATCAAAATCAAAAGATTGATGAGAACAGTTGAAGGTAAAAGAATGGAAAGTCCTCCAATAGATACCTTTGTTCACAACACATGCAGGTTAAGTTTATTGTTAAATCATTTGTTATATTTCCTGAATCCTTTGTTTTCATAGGTATGACGTTCATGGCAAAGCTGATTCCTTTAATGCCTTTATTTGATTTGGGTGGCAGCCAGCTTGTAGCCTGTATTTCAACTGATGAAGTTTAATATCTTCAATATCACAAAATAAAGGATCTGATAAGATTCTGACTTCTTTGAAATAAGCTCTACGTAGAAGTGTTTCCAGTATGTCATATGTTATGGTTCCCCTCTTACTCATATGGCAACTTACTCATAATAACTTTCATGTTGCTTGGCATATCACACTCTCATGTAAAGCAACTCCTCCATATCAGTGCGACATCGACATAGAAAGAGAGGATAGACCTGCAGTGCTTCCACATTTTCAGATTTTATTATTGTCCAAGATCTTCTCCACATATGCTGCGGCTGTCTTAAATTGGTTACCAAAATGTTTTATAACCAGTTGTGTAGTGTGGAAATAACCTTGATCTGCTGGCATATGCTGACAGCTGGGAATCAGTTCTCCAGGTTGCCTTCTAGTGAACTACTCCAAATGATACATTCAGTAATGTTTGTATCAAATGCTCAAATGCTCTGATAATGGAGATGTACTGAAGAGGATCACCATTATACAAAGCATTTTTTTAGCTTGCAAAGACCATAAACATTGTTTCTCAACAAGAGTGTTTGTTAATTCATTTTGCTTTTGCATGATAGTGCAAATGTTGTCCATATGTTGAACACTTGCCAGCGGAGCAGTCGATAGTGAGTGTTGTAAATGTTGTGATTCTGATCCCACTTGGTATTGTTGATTGACATATTGTTCTTCAATTTCTCTTTGCTAATTAACAAAAGTTGAAAATTAAGGTATCACCACTCCTGGACATGGTTTATTTGCTGGCAGTCCCCAATCTTCATTATGTCTTTTCCAAACTGCAGGCTCATATTTCTTTACTTTGGGATTTAGCTTGCTCAAAGTTACTGCTGCTTTTCTTTTTTCCCTGTCCACATAAGAATTCAGAACCACCTTGAATATCACATGTTTTCAAAATAGCTAATTTTGCAGTGGAGGCAGAAAGCAAAGCTTCTAATTCAAGTTGCTCTTTTTTTCTTCTTAGTTGTTGTTCCTGCTATTCCAAAGCATGTTTTTCTTTAAGAGCTGGTATATGTGTAATCAGCTTCTACCCTAATTCTTGCAGAATAGGTGGTGCTTAATCTAAAACTTCTTTTTATGTGAGCGCTTGCTAGAAAGCACCTCAGGACTGATATCATCATCCTCATTTTCATCCTTACTAACAATGTAACCAGTATCACTATCATTATTGTTATTTAAGGTTACATGTTCAGAGTTTATTACCCAACTACTTACTTCTGCTTTGAATTCTTTATTAAACATTGTTTTTGCTTTAAACCAAGTTTGATGTTTGTCTTTTTAACAGCAGGTAGCAAACACCTTGAAGAACCATCTTTTTTTTTTTTTTACCTCCTTCCATAACATAAAGTTGTTAAAGGCATCTTGAACATCTGATCTTTTATTTTCTTGCACAAGACTTAGATTTTTTTTCTTCAAATAGCTTATTCTGTTTATTTTTTATCACTTTGTAATTTTTCAAATTTTTGGTGCAAGTGCTTTAGCAGGTATCTTCACCACACGTTTTCCGTTGACATTTTTTAAACTATTAGCATCAGCTGTACTGTTTGATTCAGCTGACTGCACAATGCACTTAGCTGTCTCCAGTTTCCTGTGCATTCATGTTCAGATTATCCCTAGCAACCACAAATGAACACAGTCAATTATTTTCAACTTGGACTTACGTAATGACAAATGTGCACACATATCTAAATGGCCATTCATAAAAGGAGGTGCTGAGTAGAATCCACCGTAGATCCTTTTACCACTGGTCCGATGAGCCAAAGAACAATCTCCAAAGATCCTCCGATGGCTGGTCACGGAGTCCTCTTTCTAATGAATCAGCGTTTCAGGCGTCTCGCAACCTGCAGCCTGCAGCCTGCTCCTGGCATTTAAATATCCAACTTCCTGCATCCTTCGAGCTGTAAACACTGTGAAAACTTGCCTCTGTTGCTGCGGCGTACTGGCTTCTCCAAAAGTCACAGAGCAAGTTTGGACTTTATACTATAGCGGCTAAGTCTACACTTAAATCCACTGAGGGGCTGCTTTACGGGCATTGAGGCACTTTAGTTTGTCACTTGCTTTCCTTGTAATGGATGAATGAATGCGTCATCAAACCTTTGACTTCTTGTATTATGAAGATTTCTTTCTTTCCATTAGTCTTCACTTATCTTGCCGTAATCCAGATTGTTTTCGATAAGATATTACAACAATTCATAACACTCAGGAGACAGTGAAGCAACAGGATAGTGGTCAAAACTTGTATGCTCCTTCCGTGGAGCAGCACATGTCCCTGATTGGATAGTTACCACCTATATGGTGCACTCAATTCGCTTTCCTGGAACCCCTGGTGGACAAATTGTGAATGACTTCTTTATGCCTCTTACATTCTGTTTTTGTGAATAAGGGGCAAATTTGTTTCTTCTTCTTGTTACTCCTTTTGATTTATTAATTTAAGTTGGTATTAAATTGATTCATATTAATTAGTGAGAAAATTTTATGAAAAAATATCCAACTTTAAAATGTATTTCTCTTTTCTGACCTCTAAGAACAGTCTTTCTTGGGTTTCCCACGAGAACCAAAGCTCTTACTATTTTATTTCAGGTCACTAAGGTACAGAATCCAAAATAAGGTGGTGATCACTCAAGGAGAAACAGAACAGACAACCAAAGTAATATGTATCTAATTTAATGGGCATTGCATTTTAAACTATTTTGAAACTAATATGCAATCAGTATTTATAACAAAAACAACAAGCAGTTTCTCAAAAAAGATGAAAAAACAGCATATATAAACAGAACGTTCCTCCCCCCCTACAAGATTTTTCTGTTCTCCTGCGTAAAATCTTATCTTTTTTTACAAGCCAGGATCACAAGCTCCTTTTTCCTCTGGCATGAGTTAGGATCTAGGACAGTTAGCATCTTTTTTGAAACTGTGAAGTGTGTCAAAGATTGAATCTGTCTAATGAGGCATATGTTTGAGGGGGCTTTGCCCCCACTTTACCCAGCATGTAGCCGCATAACCTCATGACATGGATAAAGATAACATAACGTACCATTATCTTCGGCTCGTTTATCTTCTTCTTTTCTTTTATAAATTGGGCACCTGATGGCTTTGACCTTTTTCTGTCCATCTCTTTTAATTTGGCACTCGATGACCAACAGATTTCCCATCCCCCAACACTGTCACTCACGATCAGCAGTCAAGACTAAACCAATTTACGTTGGTGACTACTTAATTGCTTTGCGTTACTTATTTTTAGTTGAGCAGTTTTACAATTCATATAAACAAAAAGATGCAGGAATGATCAGCCTATATATATATATATATATATATATATATATAAAAGCAACCCCCCCGCTCGATCAATTTGGGAGAGACGTTGAACTGTCCCTTTTGCCCCCCATCCTGGTTTATGGCACCTTCTCAGGGAGCAGGGCGCCTCCATCTGCAGGACAAACACTGTGAAATGACACATAATACAAAACCCTGTTTGGGGTGCATTCTTTCCCCCCAAGCACTCATGCTGCCTCCCTAATGTCATGAAAAAATGCCACCCTGGACGGCTTGCCGTTTTGCTCGTGTTTAAAACCGCTACTGTAAAAGTGTGATATGTAACGAAAACATTTGAAAAGCATGAGTGAAGGTCGTCTTTGGTCTGCAAATGCGCTGCAGCTAAGATCTCTTACTACTTAACAGTTGCTGCAGTGATGTATGAAAGATTGTATCATTTCATTTTATGAAAGCAGACAGACAGGGATTAAACATTGGGTTACTCAGAGGCTTTACTGATTTTCTGCCTTTTGTGGCATTTAATTTAAATTGCAAAACACATATAATTTTTTGAAAGTGGCAATAAATACCACAATCTGTTGAGAGAAAAAGTTATTGGAAAGCCCCTTTGTATACTCTGGTAGGTCTCTGTTATTAAAAAAATTATGAACAATGATTAAAATATTTTTAAACTTCATTTCAGTAGAAAATCTATGAACATGAAAGTTGGAGTAAGTACCTTAGTTCAGCATTCTTAATGATTATGAAATTAAATTTCAATTACATTTGACCACATTTTAAGCACATATGTAAAAGATACATTTGCAGAACTGTGCAAAGATATGAATATGTTAAATCACAACAGTATTAACAAAAACTTAATTAAAGCAGCATTTTTGTTTTCAACCAAAACCTGTTATTGTGACTAGACATGTGCAGTTACTCACTTAAGCAGCCAGTGATCTTTTTGTTATGCCCCATAAGTATATGCAATTAAATGTGTGTGTATGTGTGTGTTGTGTGAGGGGTTACTGGTTCCTGTTTGCACTTGTTTTAGAAACTGTTTAATAGTATGTGCATAATTCATGAGAACAGCATGTTTGTTGCTAATAAGGATGAAATCCTTTTTAATTTGCTTGCTGTGTTCTTATGCAAACACAGTCCCACGCAGCAGCACACATTCACACAACACATGAACAGACACCGCATGGTTTCATGAATGCTGATCCTACACATATTCCCCTTACAGAAGGCGTTGTGCTCCGTAATCAAGCTGGGATGATTCAGTATACTAATTTAATCTATTTGAACCCTAATTTGTAAGAAACATCCGTCTTTCCAGCATTACAAAGATTTCATTGAGTGAAGCACAAGTCTATATACGACTAGTATTACGTTTTAACATAGATTTTTTTTATTACAATTAAATTACAGAATAAGAAAATAGAATTAATTTATTATAGCAGCGTGCCACACTTGAGGCATCCTGCTATAATATATGTTCTGGTATATTCCAAAACAGTAGCTTTGTAATTATATATATCCTGGTCTTAGAACTGTTTGAAATGAAAGTGCTTAAAACCTCTATCTCTGTTGCATATTCCAAGTCATTGCTGTGTCTGGCTTCAGGCAACCACACTCTCCATATTCTTGTAATTATTTTAAATTGACAAATGACCAAGCTAAGTTTTCCTCTTATATCTTTTTTTTACATTTATAGTGGCTGGTTGTTTGTTCTGGTCTTGATAGAAATTTTGTATGAACCTTCTATTGTAATATTCAGAATTTGGAACTTCTTATGTGCAGCCTTACACAAACAAACAGGTTCATTTTAAAGTGTTTAATATATTTTTAGTTTTGCTTAGAAACCACATTAAACCGTTAATTGTAACCAATTAAAAATCCAACAAAATAATTTCACATTCAATAAAAAATGCCTATGTATAGAGTCTCAAAAAGAATTTGTCATCTTCCTTAAATTTCAATCTAAGTGAAAAAATAATACTTGATATGCACCGAAGAGCAATTTTTTCCACTTGTGGTGTTTTTTGAGTCTCAATTCCTGATTTTATTTTGCCCTTGTCAATGATAAAATAAAGTAACCAAATTCATCTCAACTCATCTCATCTTATATCATGTGTCAGTGAGACACCAATGTGATATAGTGGGTAAAGATAGTGCATGTGCTGTTGCTTGAATTATCTGTTATAGTAGCACTGTGAATACTTAAATTAAGTCGTCAAACATATTGTAACCTTGACCATTGTAAAGTTGCTGGGTCGGCTTTCTCTTTTGTTCGGCGAAGATTGTATCTAGAAACTCAAAGATGTTCACAACAACAAGAGGAACTTTTAGAAACTGAAAAGATTTCTGAAATTGCTGAGATTATAGTTAGTCAGTTAGATGAAAAGGACTACAGGTGAGCCCATTCCCTTTCAGAAATTGGAGCCGAGGGTAACTGGATTCCCCCCTACACCTTGAACTGGTAGAAGTAGAACCTCAGCTAGTAAGTGGAAATCCCTGTCGGAACCTTAAACACAGAGAGTTTGTCCACGTTTCACATCAGATATCCCCAGCACATTCGTAGAGCGTAAAGTGAGTGAGGTAAGTCTAAGAATGGGTGGCAAAACTAAATTTGTCCCCAATATTGCGAACTGTGCCAAACACCAGAAGCGGGATACAGAGGGTGACTCAAAGTGATAAAGCAGCTCTCTAAATGGACTCGGAGCTCAATCCGCAACAAAGCCACACCTTCAGTGGTGCGGCAGAAAAAACACCCCTGGCAACATTAACTACCTCGGCTTTACCGCACCACAATCATTCTCACCGCCTCATAGGTCAGAACAAAGTGTCCCAACATACTCTATCCGAGCCTTGTAAGAGCTATCTTCTGAAGATTTAGATGGCCCCAATCCTAATATTCAACCTTTTGACCCGAGCAGTCAATAGTCCATCATTGGAGACTACCTCACGGAAGTCGAACGGTGCCTCCTCGACCTTTCTTACCCATTTTCATGACAATTACTGATTTGAAAAAACAACCGCCTGAAGCATCCATGGTTTCATGGAAACCTTACCTCCTGGTATATGTGAACTGTGT
>JAVLVB010000211.1:89246-101680 GCA_032876305.1 Orestias chungarensis
AAAACTGGCACTGAGGTCAAGCGTTACCATACAAGGGCAACACTCAGGCGCCGAATAGTGGATCCACACTCCTCTTATACTGCTCTGCTCATCAGTGCCAACCCGAAACACCTGGGAACCACGGGACTCCATCCTGGAGCCCCGCCACAGCGACCCCCGTGGCCACCTAGGAAACAGCACAGAATGACTCAACCTGACACCCACACCCATCTGGAGAGCAGGAATTCCTACATCCATCTGCTGTGTCTGGAATTTTCCTCAGCCTTCAATTGCATCATCTCATAGCTCACTTCTCTTGGACTTTGGGACTCTGGGGCTGGGGAACTAGGTCTTGGATTTCTTGACCAACAGACCTTAGGGCGTCGGCATCCATAAGACCATCTTCTCCTCCATTGCCCTCAGCACTGGGTTGTCCCAAGGCTGTGTGCCCCTCCTGTTCACTCTGCTCACATATGAGTGCTCTGCAATACATCTGCTGTCAAATTGTGAAGTTTGTGGACAACACAGCTGGGGTGGGATGCATCACATAATAAGATGAGTCCAAATACAGAGAGGAGGTGGAACACCTGGTGCAGTGGTGAAGAAAAAATTACCTCTTCGTCAATGTGAAGAAGACCAAGGAAATGGTGATGGATTTCAGAACAAACATTACTCCGTTTATCCCCTGAACCTCGGAGGAGCGAGTTGGCGGTGCTTTCCAGCTACAGGTATATGTGGGAACATATATTCTGGGACCTTACCCGAAATACCCAACTCCTCCTGTCTGGTCAGGATGGCTCACCAGCATCTCTTCATCTTGAATCCCTATGTTAATATAATATGATTATAGCTGATGTATGATGTGGATGAACCAATTGATTTTCTGTTCTTAAGGGGTGCCATTCGGTAATGTATTGTAAATTTGTATTGTAAATCTGTGATAAATAAATTGCATTTCCCAGATGATACATTTCTGATAAGGCTTGATATTAATTAAAAACTTTGTTGATTCAGAAGTAGTTTGTGTAGTAAATATAACACAAGGATAGTGTCATATTAAAATATGGTGATAGCAAAGATGAGACCTTCATAGTATAATTATGCGTTCTGAGGAATATTTGTGCTAAGGCTTCAGGGCCGAACTGCCAAGAATAATCTATACCTCATATAAAGCCTACCAAAAAGACAGAATGAAGCATATTAAAACAACCAATAAATTGGGACATCAAGGATTCAGTTACAAGTTCTCATTGTGATGACCAGCAAGTGAATGGACAGGATTTTGGATTTGTCTGTGAACATTGTACACCTAAAGAAAGACACCCCGCTCAATCTGGCAGTCAAAAGCATGAAATCACTAAAATAACTAGGTATTTAGAGCCTTTCACACCAAATGAGAAGCTTGTCCTGGATTTATAACTGCTTAGACTCTGGCATGAACTATGTACTAAAAGCAACCCCTTGGCAGTCAGTCATCTGCACGGTGGCTTGGGGTGTTGGCGTGCAGAACCAGTTCGGGAGCTGCTTCACTCTGTAGATGTAGAGTTGCAGATACTGATTGTTCTTGAAATCTGGGGTTACTGTTTTTAAATGGGAAATTAGACAATTGAAGGTATCCAGAATCTAGAAAAAATAAAAAGGACATCTTTTATGGTGAAATTGTGTTAAGCTTCATTACTCTATTTTTCTCTTAATTTAAAATGTTTTCTTTGTTTCTTAGATTAGCAAGCTGCAACTGCAGACTGTCAACGATCGCTTTCAGGCATTCCTCAATGGAGAAACTCAGATTGTGGCGGATGAAGCATTTATAAATGCTGTTCAGAGCTACTATGAGGTGAGTTTGTAATGTTTTCTAGAATTATACTTTTAATACTTCATATTTACGGCATGTTTGGAATATGTTTGCAAAATATTAAGGTCATAATAAAGATAAGTGAGATAATACACAATTGAATGCAAACACACCAGTTTCATTTAAATAATTACAGTTCAGTCCAGTGTTGTCTTGTTCAGATATAAATCTAATTACAATTCAATTTTAATTCAATACAGTTTATTTTTATAACTGTAGTTTATCACACAAGTTGTCTCGTTTCTTTACAAGAAAATCATTTAGTTCCAGTCATACATGTAAATTTTAACATGTATGAATACATATGTTCATACGCGTTCAACAAATCAGTTTAAAGCAATTCCAATCCATCAGATTGCAGTCATTGTCTTGCAACTCCTCCTGGATCAGAACATTGAAATGATAGCTTGCATTGTGTTGATAACTTAACAGCACTATCTCAAAACCCAGTAAAACCAGGAAGAATAGGCATCCATTTGCTTTCAATTCGCAAGAAGATAAACTGCATAAAATAAGCGGGATTCTGCAGTCCACATAGCTTCACTTAGCTGCGATCATCAACATCAAATCACTAATGCTGGCATACAAAGTGTTTGTTAGATTGGCACCCATTCTCAACACCCTCTTGAAGTGTTATTTGAACTCCCGACCGCTCCGTTCCTCTAAGGAGCTCCAACTAACACTGCCACCACGCCGCAAAGGTCAATCTAGGCTCTCATCTCTCATTAGACCATCAGATTCTCTGTCCACCGTCAAGAAATTCTAATACTTCTAGCACTTAATGTATGGACCTTTTGAAATCTGTGTTTTAATAAATTTTGTAAGTAAAGTAAAATGCTCTTCCAGGATACTGCAGGTAACATAATTTGTAAACTGTGTTGCAGTTCAAATTCAACCCTCCTTTGTGAGTTGCTTTGGATGAAAACATCTGCTAAATGCATAGATGTAAATGTAAATGTAGTGTAAACAACAAAATATTATCTTCCCTTTATGCAAGAGTGGGGGACAAGGTATCTAGAAAGAAGTCTTTTCAAGTACTTCTTTGGAATTCCAGGAGCCTTCCAGGCCAGAATAAAGTACTTAGCTCTCCTATAAGTTCAGGGACTAGCTTTGGGTTTCCCTCCCAGTGAGGTTTGCTCTGAGTACTCCAAAGCAATGTGTCCAGAAAGGCTCATATATTGTAGAATTGCACCGCACAAGGTGGCAGCACGTTGGAGTAGCTCCTCAACTTTGTCAGTTAAATGAGATACTCCAACAACATTTAATTTCCCTTTGGTATAAATAAAGTATTTTTTATTTGATTGATTGATATTTATGTGCTTGGACCAAATAAGTTGAGTCTTTTCAATGCAGAAATACAGCTATACTTATATGCATGTGTGCACAGACTTCTGCCATTGTGCTGATACTGGGGTAAATATTTTATGTAGCACTTTGAAACTTTTGCTACCTTTGGAAACAATTAGTGCAACAAGCTTTTGCTAACATATTTTCCTAAATATATTCTACAGCTATTATTTGGAAACCTTCAGCTGCATAAAGTTTGACATGTGAGGCAATGTTTTGTTTGTATACTGTTAACTCTAACTTTCCATACTGCTAAAAAAATAAAGGGAACACTTAAACAACACAGTTTAACTCCAACTAAATCAAACTTCGCAGCATGCTGTTGTGCAAGTGGAATAGACAACAAGTGGAAATCTTTGGCGAATAGCAAGACACACAATAAAGGAGTAGTTCTGGAGGTGGGGACCACAGACACTTTTTTAGTACCTATGTGTCTGGCTGATGTTTTGGTGTCTTTTGAATGTGGTCGGTGCTTTCACACTAGTGGTAGGATGACACAGACTCTACAAACCACACAAGTGGCTCAGGTAGTTCAGCTCTTCCAGGAACGCACATCAATGTGAGTTGTGGAAAGAAGGTTTGCTGTGTCTGTCAATGTAGAGTCCAGAGCCGGGAGGCGCTCCCAGGAGACAGGCCAGTAAACCAGGAGATGCAGAGGAGGCCATAGGAGGGCATAGGAGGGGTTTTGCTCACACCCCAACACCACTGGCGCACAGTGACCTTCACAGATGAAAGCAGGTTCACACTGAGCATATGTGACAGACGTTCAGACAATCAGCTGGAATATCCTTCAGTATGACCAGTTGGGCAGTGGGTCAGTAATGGTGTGGGGTGACATTTCTTTGGTCCAGGTCTGGGAGGAGATTTCTCAGTAGACCATCTGCTGTCTCATCAAGAACATGGCCAGGCGTTTTAGGGAGGTCATGCAGGCACATGGAGGTCACGCAGGCACATGGAGGTCACGCACAATATTGAGCCTCATTTTGACTTGTTTTAAGGACATTACATCAAAGTTGGATAAGCTTGCAGTTTGTTTTTCCAGTTTAATTTTGTGTGTGACTCCAAATCTCGGCCTCCATTGGTCAATGAGAACATTTCTTTCACTTTCTTGGATGTGTTATTTGAGTGTTCCCTTTATTTTTTTTGAGCAGTGTTGTTGGCCATATTGAAGTGGGTAAACACTGTTTTGTTTTAAGCAGTTCCATTTTCTGAGCTCACATTGTCTCTTTTCCCTTTAAATAACTACATTTCAAACAAGAAATATACAGAAACAAAATAAAACAAACAGCAGCAAATGAGATATAAACATCAAGAATCAAGAATCGTTTCATTTATATAGCGCCAATTTACAACAGCACTTTACAAGAAAATCAATCAAAATCATAGATACATCATTACAAATCAGTTTGAAAAAGTTTCCAATCCAAGGAACCCCAGCCTATTGCATCGAGTCATTGACTTGCAGCATTCACTCCTCTGGAATTAGCAGACCGAAACAATGCATTGTGTTGTCGTTGACTTTACAGCAATACTCGTACTGAGCATGCATGTAGCGAATGCGAAGAGAAAAAACTCCCCTTCAACATGAAAAAACCTCCAGCAGAACCTGGCTCAGTACAAGCAGCTATCTGCCACAACCGACATAGATCCAGAGGATATTGAAAAAAAAGAGTTTATAGCAGCAGTAGAGCGTCACTGGCAGCACCTCGGCCCATGTTCTCCTCCAAGAAGCTGTCTTAGATAACAGAACGCCAGACCAGGTGTGGTTACTATGGAGAGAAGAACACCAAGAGAAAACAAAAGTTTAACAAGGTTGAAATAATAGTAACTAAAGCAGATTGAACAAAGGAAGAAAGTAGCAGAGCGAGAAGTGGTCAGATTGTCCTCAAGCAGTCTAAGCCTATTGCTATAACTATATAACTATAGAAATGACTTAAATAACCATGTGTTCATGTCACACATGAAGAAGGTAGAGCAAAGGAGAAACCTCTGTTAAGACTGAGTTCTTCCCCCAACTAGATTAGGCTGTCTTCTCTACCTCTTCCTAACTATAAAGTTTATCAAACAGGACGGTTTTAAGCCTAGGTTTGAAACTACAGTTAGAGAGCGGAACGATTAAAGTCATCCACATTTTTATGTTTTCGAGACATGCCCGTAATCTATCAAACTGACTGGATTCATCAGGATTTATGGATAAATACAGTTGTGTATCTTCAGCATACCAGTGGAAATCACCATGCTGTCTGATGGTTTTACCTATATGGAGCATGTACAAAGAAAATAGAATTGGGCCAAGTATTGAACCCTGTGGTTCTCCACAAGTCATTTTACAATAAGGTGAAGATTTGTAATTTAGATTAACAAACTTGGATCTATCAGAAAAATATGATTTAAACCAGCCTAGTGCTGTTCCCTAAATACTATATCTAAGCCCTTGAAAATATTATGTAAAAACTAGAAAACTGTACATATTTGAACTGTCTCAATGGGGTCAACGGTCAAATATACGTCAAAGAGTGTGTCAATGTGATACAAGTTTTTCAAAAGTAACATGTTGAAAAATACATACGTAAGTTGCTTTGGATAAAACCGTCTGATAAATGCATAAATGTAAATGTAAATGTAAAATGTTCTTCACTCATCATGCAGCAAATTACGTTCATTCGGTTCCATGATTGTGTCACCATAGAAGCCTTACTGTAGTCAATTTGGTATAATCAACAACAATAAAATTAAATTCATGAGTGACAAATCTATCCCAACGACTTAGTTTATGAAGAGCAACTTGTGTAGGTAGTGTGAAATGACAAGTATGATTCTGTAGAGGGAGCTCTAGTCACAGCAATTGCTTAGGTATTCAAATGAGGTGAACATCAATGTTTTAAAGTTAGTGCATTGGTGCTTTATCCAGTCAATGAAGAAAGCTAAATGCAGACACTTGTATCTGATCTAAATCTTTTGATCCTTGTAAGTGTCGAATAAAGCACTTATTGCTGCAAATGAGATTACATTCTGATTTTCCATGCCCCATCATTTCATTAGGTGTAAACAAAGGTGGGTACAGAGTGATCAAATACCTGGAGGGTTAATTCCAGGATTTTATCCAAACCACTCAACTCTGGGCTATAAATACTTTCAGAACACACTCCGGTGTAGGCTAGAAAATGGTAGAAAATAATACAAAATATTACTATTATTAAAAACATTAATTACATTAATTAATTGAAGGATCCCATTTTAGAGAACCCTTTTCACCGTAACTGCATCTGGAGATTCTGTTGATGAACATCAAAAACAAGAACAACAAAAACAGGATCAAAGGACTTAATGCTTTTTAGTCATACAACCAATGTAGTATAATTTTCCGTGTTGAATCTGGCATGAAGAGCTCAAAAACTGACTTGATGTCAGTCACACGACTCACTGCCATCCTAGTTGGGCCTGGCACTGTCTTTATTATGTTTTCTGCAGACAGTTTTGCCTGGTGCACATTTGGGGATGAAGACCACTGTATTTCATTTTTTAACATGAATATCTTGCTTGGAGGAATATGAATGGCAATTCCTTCATCTATTTCAAAATCAGGATTATTACAATCCGAATTTATCTCAAGATAGTCCTTATCTTCAGACACATCCTCCTCATTGTTACTGTCATGATCAATTATGACTTCCATAGCCTCCTGGACTGGGATTTTGCTCCTCATTTTGTAAAGGTCTGCCAGACAGAGTGTAAGGTTGGTAGGATTCCCATGTAGAGAATCTTTTATACAGTTTGCCCCTCCTCTATTGAAACAGAGTGGTTCTCGTCAAAAGTCATAATGTTTGCACCTGTGCATCGGTGTCTGTGTGCATGTGTATATGTATGTGTATATGTGTGTGTGTGTGTGAGATTGGGATGAAATATATAAATTGCAAAGAAAGAAATACTCTGACATTTTTGACACCCTTTTACCCCAATTTGACTGGTGGGTCAAATTGATCCGAACAGTATCCCTCCGGTATGAACATATAGTGGGTGGTTGCAAATATGTGAAATGAACAATTTTTCATATTATATGTTGATTTTTATATGTTATGTCCTAGATTTTCAAACTTTAAAACTGGTCAATTTGACCCGTAACATAACAGGTGGGTTCAAACTAATTTGGGAAATAAATCCAACATGAATGAAAGCTACCTAAAAATTCTATGTTTTAGTGTTAAACTGAGAGGTACTGTCAGGTGTGCAAAATTGCAGTAAGAAATATAGAAAGGCAGAGATAATTAAAAATAAAGCTAAGCAAGAACATCTTAAGAGCCAGTGACAGAAGTTTAAAATGTATGTATCATAAAACAAAAACAACAAAAAAACATTTTGTTTTTAAACTGGATTTCAGATCTTCCTGAAAAGTGACCGTGTGGGGCGGATGGTCCAGAGTGGTGGTTTTTCGGCCAGTGATTCTCGTGAGATTTTTAAGAAGCACATAGAGAAAAGGGTACGCAGTCTTCCTGAGATTGATGGCCTGAGCAAAGAAACAGTTTTGAGCTCCTGGATAGCGAAGTTTGACACCATCTATCGAGGTGAAGAAGACCCCAGGAAGCACCAGCAGAGGATGACTGCAAGTGCTGCCTCTGAGCTCATCCTAAGCAAAGACCAACTTTATGAGATGTTTCAGCAGATCCTGGGGATAAAGAAGTTTGAGCACCAACTGCTCTATAATGCCTGTCAGGTAAGTGTAACAACAAATGCTTATTTTATCTTTCAGTTGGTTAATGTAAAATGTAAATATTTTTTTAATTACCTAAAATGCCTGATATAACTAAAAGTCCATAACATTATTATTACTGTTATTGACTTTGTCACCCTGCAAATCACATTCAAGACTGACTAAATTGCACGTAAGTTATTAAAATTAAAGTTTATCTCATATAATGAGTGAATGGAAGATGGAATATGAACAAAAGACTGCAGCTGCTGTGTAGGTTTTACTCTGAAAACATGTACCTAAATATAGCCACTGATGTTGTTAGAATATTATGGTGTAGCTCACAACAATCTGTTAACTGTAGCCTCATAAAAATGAGCACATGAATGTGTCTTCAGCTGCATACTATATTAATATGACATGATTACTTTGGATCATTTTAGAACAAAATCATCCCAACTTCCTAGATAGCAACATTCTTTTGGCCTATATGTGGCCCACATCTGACATGTTCATTCGGTCCACATACTGCATGGAATGATGGCACTTAGGAGGTCCACTCCTGTTTCCCAAAGTGGGCCAAAGCCAAGCCATCACAATGCCAGATGTCAACCAGAAACAAGCCAAATAAATCAGCAGTCAACCAAATGTGGGCCACTGTACACTTTTTTTCTGACGGAGATATAGCACAGAATGATGGCACAAGTGTGGTCCACATTTTTTATTAAAGATGTGTTTATAACTGAAATGTGATGTCCCTACTTTTCAGATCCATGTACTGGACTACTTTTAAGCAAGGCAATGGGTGACAATTCCAGTATTACTGTCTCATAACTACCAAAGAGAAGTTGTTACATCTACATAAAAATGGCTATGCTTGCTGCATGGTGGGTGAACAATTCTCTAATTCCAAAGTGACATAGCAGGAATTATGGCAAAAATTTCAACATTGCCTTTGTTTATTTAGAATTGGGGGCAATTGTTCTGTACTTTGTCCTCATTTTCTTAATATATGCTGACAGCTTCATCTTGATTTCTGCTGTAGAATCCCACATATAATGCAAAACAGGAATTTTAACTGACTGATGTGCAAACTGTGGGGAACGGCTGTTTTCCTCTCTCTCTCTCCTCCTACCATTTCTGTCTACGGCTAGATAAAGCCACCTTTTCTTTTAAGCCTCCACTTTCTGGTCTGTTGCAATGGGCATTACTTGATTGATTTGGACTGTTACTAAAAATTAAGAAAACTCTAAAGCTTTGCATAGATTGCACATAACAGTGAAAAATGGCTAGCTGCATGGCAGTTACCCATAGTTGGGCACCAATGAATGCAGCTTAAAAACAGTCTAGCCATGACCAGCCAGTTACTTAAATTGTAGGGATGAAAACTTGCCATTTAACTGATGTGCAATTTAGGGCAGGGCACAGATAAACAGTTGAAGAAGATGGTGAAATACATAGTTTTAGAAAATTATATTAAGGTGCAGGTTACTGATACTTTGCAAAGACTATATCTTATTAAAGATTACAAATTACAAATATAATACAAAAGCATATATACCCAATCAGATTTTATGAGGCACCAGTGTAATGCTGCCTTTATTTAAAATGCTATAAGTATTTTCTATCAAGTATTAGACTATAGTTTTAATTAATTATATTACTTAAGTGTTTTGTCATGACATATAATGTGTTTTATATTATGTAGTTTACCTGCTCCCCAAATCAGAAATGCTTCACTTAGCTGGCACTCTAGTTAATATGAAGAAGGCTTGCTCATGCAGATATGTCAACAGCCTGCACTGTAGTAAAAACTTCTATAACATATGATCACATAGCTTGTATTTTTTGCCAATGACTAACAGACTTTGTTTTGTAGCTGCAGCAAAAAAAAAATCAACAACCAATGGCATTCTGTTAGTAGAATAGAATACAATACTGTCTGCTACTACACAAATGCATAATCATCCACATCTGCATCTTGATAAATTGATTACAATTTTAGCATGTCTATCTACTAACAATCTTGAAAACAAAGGAAGGAAAGTTTATAAGACAGATTGTTTATAAATATAACCTACAATTAACACTTACCAGTAATTGCGTCTTTTAACTGGAGGCTGCGAAATGCACTTTTCCCATGCATGCCACGCCAGTAAAGTTCTTTGGCCAGGAAGTTGGTGAATAGATTTTTCATAATTCTCCACATGGTGTCCTTAATTTCGACCTCAACGATTACACAGCAGTAATCTTGGCAAACAGAAAATACAACATACATGGTCAACACAAGCAATATTAAACTGGGCATACAATGTATGATTTAAATAAATAAATAAAAGATTTGTAGTCAGTAGTGGAGCTGTGCAAATAGCTTATCAAGTCATTTTTAATAATCATCCCAAAACAGTTGAACATAAACAGCTGGATACAATTACTCTGTGAAATACAGAATATTTTAATGCCAGTATTATCGAATCAAATAAAGGTCAGAAAGAATTTGTACTTGTAAAAAAGATTTTTACTTGTATAAAAAAAATTTGTATTTGTAAAAAGATTTGTACTTGTGAAAAAGATTTGTACTTCTAAAACCTTCAAGTATGCAAATCTCAAATTACAAGTTTGCAAATCTGAAATTACTAGTGTGCAAATCTCAAATTACAAGTATGAATTTTGACTCTTTTTTGACGCCTGAGTGAATAGCCAATCAGCATGTTGCTTATTGACTTGTCCATTTACCCGGTGCCAACCCGCTCACCAACCAGCTATTCAATCAAGGAGCAGCAATTTCTGCCAGCGCAACAACAACACACAGCCCATTAGCGGAAGAAGGATTGAGTCAAGCGCATGGTGATCTTAAACGGTGAGTTAGTTTAAATATGGATATTGGATATTCAAGTTCCGTAGAGTTAGCGATTTCTCCCTCCTGTGCGGGCCGATGCAGGCCGACTGATTGCGGCTTTGGCTCTTCGGTTTCTCCCTCCTAGGAAACATGGTTGTTGATTTAGGGACAGATGGTCAATACATTTCCAAACCAAACACTCTTGAGAACAAGAATTGATAGCTTTCTTGTAATGGCACACAATGACAAAACAATAGTGAGGAATATTCTACAGCATTACACAGATAATGGGCACTTCCTTTTATTACATTTTAATCCGTTTTTTATTTTTCTATACATTTCTGCTGTAAGGAAATGCCGTTTTTATGTAATTACTCCGCGTTCATGTGACCCACTCACTCTAAATCAGTCTTACATAGTTGAATATCCAATATCCAACTTCAAACTAATTTCTTCGCACTGTATTTGACTCCATCCTCCTTTTCCCATAGACATTACAAAGTATAGACGGCGCTGCAACTGCGGTAAATATGGCCGCCATCTTGGAGCGGTCCTCCTGCCCATAAGACAGCAGCAGACAACAGTTTTCAAGATGCCAGGGCTCTGTGCCGCATATTTCTGTACAAATCGGCCAGCGATTGCAACCATGAGTCGAGGGATTACCTAAGATTCAACATTATTATTATTTGAATTTTGTTAATAGAATATTATTGTAGAGTAATAAAACAGCAAACCTTAAACCCGGCTGTGTTTAATGCTGTTCACTGGCCTATCTGGCCAACTGAAACTTTATAAATCATATCTTTAGCCTTATAGCATAATTGCCTTTAGGTTTATGTTACTGCCTTAGACTTAGATAATAATGGCTTGGATTACAACTGATATAAAGATGCTATTGTAGAAATAATACATTATTGCTCATATAACATTGACCAGCAAATTTGACTCTAATCTCCCATTTTTATTTTGAAGGTTTCCCAAAGACTAAAATTTGAGGAAGAAGTGGGAAGTAGCATTAAGGAGGGACAGATTCACAGTAAGCAGCTCTCCTCTGGAGTACGATCGCTGTCACAAAGGTGTGCAGAACTTTAACATTCATATTAAAATGTCAATACAGTTCTTGTACACAAAATTCTGCTGAAATATTTGTGAGTCTGAGAATATGAATCTAAAAGCTGTGAGTTCCGAGTTTTTTGAATAAAACTTTAATTTCTACGACTACTAACTCTTCCTTTCTCTGTGGACATGAACTCAAGTTTGTGGTTACAAGTAAAAAATAGTTAAAATGTCTTCACGGGGCGGAGTAATCGATCCGCGATCCGATCAAACACAGCCCGCTCCAAATTTAAAGATGGCTTTACACAGCTTTCAGATTCATACTCTCAGACACAAATATTTCAACAGAATTTTGGATATAAGAACTTTATTGACATATAAATCCGAATGTTAAAGTAGGCCGTACACCTTTTTGACAGCGATCTTACTCCATACTCTCCTGTGATGTGTGCTGTGCAAGTTTGGTTATGGATGCTATACCATCATAATTTGATGAAAATTAACGTTGGCTTAGTGATTCCATCAGAGGGTACTGAGAGCTGCAGAAAGGGTGATTCGCCAAGCTTCAGGACGGCAAACTCCAAAGACGTCAGCAGTCACCTACAACATCTAGGAGGAGACTGGAACAGACACATTGAGGGGACATAGTTTGGCATGGATATATATATATATAT
>JAVLVB010000211.1:105178-125642 GCA_032876305.1 Orestias chungarensis
ATATATATATATATATATATATATATATATATATATATATATATATATATATATATATATATATATATATATATATATATATATATATATATATATATATATATATATATATACATTATTTTATTATTTCACACATTCTAATTCACTGCATAAAATGTTACTGTTTGAAATTTGAAGGTTTATAAATTTCAAAATCTGATAAAATAAATTGACTTTCATTTATCTATCTAGACATCTTTTCAACATTGATGGCTGAAATCAGATGATTATTTAATTGTTGTTTTTGGGTTTACAATTAGACTGTTATATTTGGTTAAATAAAAGTCTAAATGAAAGGAATCATTTAGACTTATTTATTCTGTGTTTTCCGCTTTTTTCTGTTTCTTTTTTTTTCTGTTGGCACCAGACACAGACATCTGTGGTATGCTGTGTTTTGGCGAAGGTGGCCATATGCGTTTTCTCATACGTGGGTCACTTTGGGCTCACATCCGAATTAGTTGATGCTTACTTGGCGTCTTTTGGCCAAAAGTGACCCAACTGTGTTTTGGCATATGTGGGCCACTTTAGGCTCACATCTATTTTTGGCCAAAAGGATGCCTACAGTGGCAGATTATTGCCTGAAGTTGCCCACTTTCATATGTTATCTGGGAAGCCACTGTCACAGCCACTGTAGCGATTGTGTGATTAATTACCTTTAACAAAGGTTCTTGCAGGAGCATCACAAATTACTGAGCTCACAGTGAGAAAAAATGTTTTACTATCAAGAACAAAACCATTACTCAGAGTTTTTAGTTCACAAACCAGATCTCTTAAATATTCTGATATGGAATAAGCTTTGAGTTCCCACACAAAACGGCAAGTACGATAGGTTTTCGACTGAACCATTGCAGAATTCTTAAGATTAGCCAAAACTGTACAGATACGCTTTTAAAGATTAGTAGAGTAACAATGTTTAACTGCAATTTAAAGTTGTGACTGTCTTTAGCAATAAATATATGTCTCCGAAATAATTTCGTTAACATGTTCTGTATCCATAAAATAGTGGAAAAAGCCACCTGCTAAGTAAATGGCAGCATGGCAAATCTGTGTTTTTAACAATGATCTGTCATCTTTGGGCAGTGCAGAATGATTCACTTTTAGAATGGACAAGAGCAATCATCAAAATCAGAAGTTGTATGTTCCAGTCTCTCGAACAACTTGATAAATCTCTTTTGTAATAAACATAATTTATTTTATCATCATCATCATCATCATCGCAACTTAATCCACCATCTTTACTCTCTACGTCAGAGTTTGTAGTGAATCAGTGATTGCACTCATGCAAGAAAGAAATAAACAAGCATTATACATATATATAACTAATGTTTGCCCTACTTTTGCTGTAACATCATAATTTGTACTATGTAGATAGTTAAATGCCTCTATGCTTTTTTTGTTATGAAGTTCCTCGCCATCGCCATGTGTCCCTGTGTGATAATCAAATTCTGATGAATTCTAAAAACTGTCACTGTATGTATTCAGGTAAATGCCGGTCTTTGTTCAAATATTTTCCAATGCCGGGATCATTTTATATTTGGCAGAGGGCAGATCAGAGCAGCTTAGTAGAATAATAATTGATAAAAGTAAATTAAGTAGAACCAGTAATCATATATTATTTTAACCATTTTAAATATGTCATTTTGTATTTAACTTAATTTCTCATCCCATTAAATTTGTATTTTCAAAGTTCATTTTTACACTATGCCACCTAGATCACAAGGTATCTTCATTAACTAGGTTAAAAGATTGTACAATGTGTGCATAGGATATTTTGTCATACATTTTCCTTGTGTGTGTTAAAATAAGGATGCATGAGACTTCAAGGAATCAAGGAATTTTTCTTTGTCATCACATCACATGTGGTTCATTAGGTGAGAAGAAATTCTAATCCCCCTGTCCAGTTTACACCCTGATAGCAATTTTAAATAATATAATAAAATATAAGAACTATGCGAGAATAGGATTTGACTACACAGAATCTACAATATGGACACAGAATCTACAATATGGGACTTCGGACATAGCAGCAATGAAAATACGGAGTTCCACCTCCTGCCTGTAGCTGGACTCATCACTGTTTGTGATGCATCCAACCACTGCTGTGTTGTCCGCAAACTTCACAATATGACAGCCTGGATGGATAGGCGAACAGTCATATGTGAGCAGTGTGAACAGGAGGGGGCTCAGCACACAGCCCTGAGGGGAGCCAGTGCTGAGGGTGATGGTGGGGGATGAGATGTTGTGAATCCTCACAGACTGCGGCCTGTTGGTCAGGAAGTCCAGGACCCAGTTGCAGATGGAAGAGCTCAGTCCAAGTGAAGAGAGTTTATTAATCAGAGTCTGAGGAATCATGGTGTTGAAGGCAGATGTGAAGTCCACAAACAGCATACGAACAAATGAATCCTTCTGCTCCAGGTGGGTGAGGGCAGTGTGGACCACGGAGGAAATGGCATCCTCTATGGATCGATTTTTCCTGTATGCATACTGGTGTGGATCAACAGTGACGCTGATGTTGGCTTTGATGTGGCTCTGAACCAGTCTCTCGAGGCACTTTGTGACTATCAGTGTGAGGGCTACTGGCCGATAGTCATTCAGACCTGTCACTGCGCAGCTCTTGGGGACCGGGATGATGGTGGCGGTCTTCATGCAGGTGGGGACAGCTGCCTGGATGAGGGAGGCGTTGAAGATGTCTGCCAGCACGTCTGAGAGCTGGTCCGCGCACTCTCTCAGCACCCGTCCGGGGATGTTGTCTAAGCCAGCAGCTTTCCGGGGGTTGATCCTCCTCAGCGTCCTTCTTACTTCTGCTGGAGTAACACTGATGGACTCTTCTCCTGGTGAAGTCGTGATTCTAGTGCTGGGGAGGGTGTCAGGGTTGTCAAACCGGGCGTAGAATTGGTTGAGAGCCTCAGGCAGGGAGGGGTCTTTGGGGAATTGTGCAGTTTTAGATTTATAGTCTGTAATGCACTTGATGCCCTTCCACATGCTCTGTGGATCCTGGGAGGAAAAGAGTCCCTGGATTTTCTGAGCATATGACATCCTCCACACACTTGCTGATGTACCCCAGAACAGCAGATGTGTAGTTCTCCAGGTCCAGCTCCCCCTCGTACTCAGCAGCCTCCCTGAAAACCTGCCAGTCTGTGCAGCCGAAGCAGTCCTGCAGCATGGCGTCGGCGTCACTGGGCCACACAGTGATGGTCCTCTGTGTGGGTCTGGAGCGTGGCAGCCGGGGTTGGTTAGCAGGCACCAGCATGACGGAGATGTGATCGGAGAGCCCGACGTGGGGGCGGGGGAAGGCTCTGTATAAGTCTTTTACGTTGGTGTAAACACGGTCCAGCGTGTTATTTCCACGTGTTGGAATGTTCCCATGCTGTTTAAACCTCGGCAGGCAGTTCGTCAGTTCTACGTGGTTAAAATACCCCGCTACCACATAGAAAGCCTCCGGGTGCTTGTTCTGAAGCAAGCTGATGTTCTCATGTAGCTCCTTCAGCGCGATGTTAGCATTAGCATCCGGCGCTATGTAAACAGCAACAACGAACACAGCCGTAAACTCCCGAGGCAGATAGTGAGGTCTGCACTTCACAGTCAGCTGTTCTGTCGCCTCTGAGCAGTGGCTGTTTTCCAACACGCAGTTTGTGCACCAACCTTTGTTGATATAGACGCGTAGTCCGCCCCCGCGGGCTTTCCCGGAGAGCTGGTTGCGGTCCGCATGGAAGAGCTGCTGGCCGGCGAGTTGGAATGCTGAGTCCGGCATGGTTTCGTTCAGCCAGGTTTCTGTGAGACAAATCACCGCGGAGTTCCTCATGTCCTCACAAACACCGCAGCAGGTGCAGCTTGTTGTCCAAAGAATGGACGTTGGGCAGGAAAAGTGACGGAATCGGGGGTCGTTTAGCATTAGCCTTTAGCCTGGCTAGCACACGCCGCGCTTCCCCCTCTTCTGCCGCTGCTTGCATCGCCTCCGCCGGCCCTTTGTCTGCAGCGCTCTGCTCCCCCACGCCGAAGTCGGGAGGAGCTGTAGTCTGCCCAGCTTTGCTCGGATGTTATTTTCTAGGTTTTTGCTGACCAAACTGTCCTTAATCCTACAGAGTTCAGTCCTGCCATAACTCATACGCATGAGGCGCATGAGTTTGGGCTTGGAACCGACGTAAACACTACTTAAGTCAGGGTGTTCACTAGGAGCGTGAGAAGCCGCTGCACTACTGCACGCCGCCATCATTTTGCAAATCCCAGTGTTCCTGTTGGGCATGAGAGAGTAAAAACGCTTGTGTCGGCGGCTCCTATATCTAAGTTACGATCTTTATCAAAGTGAGACACTTTTTCCCACAAAATAATAAAATCTAGACTCAGAGTGGTTGGTGGGAGCACGGTGTTGGGCTAAAATATCACAAAAAAAGGCGAACGCAAAGCTCATCAGTGGAACCTCGGGGGAAAAAGAACATGTTAACCTCTGTGCTAGCACAAACCCTGCTGTTGAGGAGCTCTCCCAGGTCAACCAGCAAGTGCTGACCGTGATTGCCAAACTTACTCAAATGAAAGTGGATATTTGTGACACTCTCTGAGGTGAAATTGTTGTGCTAAGGGCCGAAAATGACGTGGCAATCTCTGCATTGAGAAGGGAGATAAAAAACCACAAGGACATGACAAATTCAGCTACTAGCACATCAAACTCCGTGGTGAAGCTAGAGAAAAAAGTTGCACCACTTTCAGGACAGGTGGAATAGCTAACCGAAAATGTATAGACTTGGAAGGACTTTTGAAGAGGCAGAATATAAGGATAGTTTGGGTGCCAGAAGGTAAAGAAAATGGATAGCACATCAGTCATTTTGTTAAAGGATGCATTGAACCTGGATGATCACCGCCCACAGAGCCCTGCGACCACACCCGGGAGACGATGCCCCGCCATGACACCTGATTGCGAGGATTCACTATTTTCACACCATAGAGGAAAAACTACGAAAAGTATCGCTCAAAAAGGACTTAAAGTTTGATGATGACCACATCCAGATTTTTCAAGATTTGCCACAGGCTGATTTACCCCAGCTAGGAACCTGCTGCCAGACCGACTTGGAGCTAAATGTAGACTTCTGTATCCTGCCAAACTGAGGGTGACACACAACGGCATGGAGCTAGGGTTCACAGACCCGAGCGAAGCCCACCTTTACGCACTAGAACAATTTGGTCCTGAAAATTGACAGATCTGCAGCAGATATCAACCTATGGACACCTGGACCACAGTTTAAGACATTTTTGTTCGACACAGACTGCTCAGACTTGGTTATGGTATAGTAAATACAAACATGAACATTGTGGGCTGAAATTCATTTTTACCAGGTGTTACTTAAGTTTAGATCTGTCCAGTGTTTTTGGACCACTGAGTCTTACATTGATGTTAAGGTAACTTTAGGTTACATGCTGCCCCGCCTATAGCTGCACTGTTTTTACTGTTGGTTGTGACTTATGTGGGTGGGGGGCACTGTTCAGGTGTTCTGTTGGCTTTATTTTGTGGGGGTTTTATTTGTGGAGGGGTTTGGTACAAAAGCTATACTGCCATAAATTAGGTAAATGCAAGACAACATAAATGTGAATGAGAAAATGGTGGCTCTGACCCTCTGTGCATGGAATGTTATAGATGTAAAGGAGCCTTTCAAAAGAGGCAAGGTACTATTAAATATAGTCACTAAAAGTGGACGTCTTCTTTTTACATGAGACTCCCTTGAACAATTATGCTCATGATAAACTTAAATGTAGATGGGTTATTAAGTATACCACTCAAAATTAAAAAAATAAATAAAGCAGTTATTATGGTGCTTCCTAAAAAAGTTAAAGACTTGGATCAGGTGACCTCTTACAGACCTATTTCTTTAATAAACTCACACCAACAAACCCTGGCTAAAATACAAGCAAAACGACTTAGCACTTTTACTTTCAGATCAGACGGGGTTTGTACCAGATAGAAGTTATTTTAATAACCTTAGGTGTTTTTTCAATGTCATTTACTCCTCTAAGATAAAACAGGATTTAATCATTCTTAGTTTAGATGCCGAAAAGGCACTCGACCAAGTCAAATTGCTATATCTATTTGCAGCTTTAGAAAAATTTAAACTGGGACAAGATTTAATCTTGTGGATAAAGTTATTGTATAAGAACCCTACTGCCAGAATATTTACAAATCAGACGCTATCCACTCTGGATAGTTTAAACTCTGCAGAAGAAGTAGACAGGGATGTGTTCTCAGCCCATTATTGTTTGCTCTTGCTCTAGAACGCCTGCCAGAGACCGTTCACACCTACCCTGATATTTATGACTATCCTAATCAAGGAATCAAGGAATCAAAGAATTTTTATTTGTCATCAAAACACATGTGGTACATGAGATGGGACAAAATTGTAATCCCCCGGTCCAGTTTACACCCTCATAGCAGTTTTAAATAATATAATAAAATATAAATAACTATGCGAGAAATAGGATTTGACTACACAGAATCTACAATATGGACACAGAATCTACAATATGGGACTTCGGACATAGCAGCAATGAAGTGAAATTTTAAAGTGACAATTTAAAGTGTGATGTTAGGGTGAACAGTGTTGGTTAAATGAGAAAGTGATTTTCATTTGTAATTGAGTGTGTTTGAGAGTCTCACAGCTTCAGGAATGAAGCTGTTTCTTAGTCTGGTGGTTTTGCACTTTATGCTCCGCAGCCTCCTGCCTGAGGGGAGCGGGACAAAAAGTGAGTTTAATGGGTGTGTGGGATCCTTCATGATGCCGGAGGCCCTCTTCCTGCATCTGGACGTGTAAATGTCTGTGGTGCTGGGGAGGCTGACTCCAACAGCCTTCACCACCCTCTGCAGAGCTTTCCTGTCTGCAGCAGAGCAGCTTCCATGCCACACGTTGATGCTGGAGCACAAGACGCTCTCCACCACACATCTATAGAAGGAGGTGAGAACTGAGCGCCCGAGTCCAGCTCTTCTCAACCTCCTGACGAAGTAGAGCCGCTGGTGTGCCTTCCTTACCAGAGTGGCAGTGTTGTTGCTCCAGGTGAGGTTGTTACTCAGGTGTACACCCAAGTACCTGTAGCTTTTGACCAATTCCACTGCAGATCCTCCCATGTGCACGGGGAGGTGGGCATGCTTGCCCCTTCTGAAGTCCACAATCATCTCCTTGGTTTCTTTACATTAATGCAAAGGTTGTTATCTCTGCATTACTTTATCACTTTATGCTGATGACATTTTATTGTATGCAACACAACTAAAAACGTTACATTATTTCTGTTATTGATAAGTTTGGAAACCTTCACAGGCTACAGGATTAACTGGGGGGGAAAGTGAATTATTACCCATTGTATTAGAAAGGTATGAGTGGCTTGCATCTTTCCCATTTAAAGGGACTTCCGAAAAGAACACTTATTTGTGGATTATAATCACAAAAAAATCATTGTGGTCTTATGAAAGAACATTTTATGCCTCTTTTAGAGAAGCTTGCAAACAATATCCAGTTTTGGAGGACTCTTCCTGTTTCCTTTATAGGAAGGGTAAACTCAATTAAGATGTTTTTTTCCCGCAAATCTTTTACCTACCTCAAAATATACCTGCTTTTCTGCCCAAATTCTTTTTCAAAAAGTTGAATAAAATAATTAAGCCATTCACTAGAATTACAAATCACACAATATAAAATAATAACATCTCGGTAAACATGGATCTCTTGGAGGCTTGATGCTGCCTAACTTTATGAATTACTATTGGGCCACAAATCTAAGACTAATTTCCCTCTTTCTAGATGATACAACTTTGCTCGCTAAAGGACTACAGATGGAGCCGGAGTATTGCTACCCTTACTCTATTGGGGCCATAATACTTTCACCCACTCCTTTGAAAAGGGCTCACTATAATTATAAGCCAGCTATACACAGTACTGTAAGAATTTGGAAAAAAGGATTAAACAATTTAAACTTAAAATTTTCAGGGGTTGCGATCAATGACTCGAGCAGAGGTGGAATAGTCAGAATAATAATTTATTGTGGGAAAGAATAACGAACAGAACAAAACCCGGAAAAAAGGCGAGTGGAAACGGAACAGGATAAACACAGATCTGAATGTAAATAAACAGAGTACTGAAGCGGGACGCGGGGACTGTAACCATGAATACACAAACCAATCGAAATAAACAAACCAGTGAAAGAACACGGGAAGGGGAAATAAACTAACAGACAAGATAATAATAATAATAATAATGAATACATGGAAAACAGGAGGTGAAGTATGAGCTAAACTATGAGGAATAACTAATAAAACTAAGAACAGAAGAACAAGGAACCATAAATGAAATAAAATGAGACAGGAAACCAAGGAGAGAAAGATGGAGGAAGAAACACGGGAAACCGGAAGCTACAAGAAAACAAAAAACAAAAGTAAATGGGACGGGACCTGAGGAGAATAATGATGGGAAAAGAACCAGCACAGAGAACCAGCAAGCAAAAGGGAAGAAGGCATACAAGGACACGGCAGGAGATGGAGCAGAGAGACGGGAGGTGATCAGACGATCCACCGGTGAGTCAAAGAGTTAATGAGGCTTAAGTACTGAGGAATCGGGGTTGGAGTGGTGGAGAAGATGATTATGGAAGATTTAGAACAGATGTGAGTAATGATTGAGAACAGATGAGGGAACACACAAACATACGTAAACACACGCACACATGGAGGAAGAGAGAATAGAGAGCATAGGAAAATCACTAGAGAACACAAACAAAACAAAAACTCAATCAAACTAGAAAATAACCTAAACAAAACAATAACTTAATATAAATAATGATAACAACAAAAAAAGACTACCATAACGAACTGAAACAAACCAAAAACACAGATCATGATAAAAACACTATCATTTTGTATGCCAATTTCATCTAACCCCTCTTTTCTCCCATTTTGTGTTGATGAGGCTTTCAATCTGTGGAGAGAATCGGGGATTTGTAAACTGAAAGACCTGTATTTAAATGACAACTTCATGTTCTTTCACCAGTTACATGAAAAATATGAATTTCCAAACAGTACTTTTTTTAGATACCACCAATTACAAATTTATATTTACTTATTTCTGTCACAATTTGAAAGAGGCAAGTTGGTTACCTTAAGCAAATGGTTAATTGAACATCCTGGGACTGAATGAAGAATTTCATTATTCTCTAGGTCATAAACTGTATCCGGATTGCTCACCCCTTTGTGAAAAACTTATGGTACGATGTGGAAGTTTGTTACATAGTTTTGTACTTTGCCCAAAACTTCAGCGGTTTAGGCATGATGTTTTTGTCTGTCTGTCTGTCTACTGTTCTAAAAGTTAAGATTAACCCGAGTCCAACAGTAATTATTTTTGGGATTTCCAATGAAACAAAGGGGTTACAGCGGGCTCAAAAAAGCTTTATATCATATTCACAAATCATTGCAAAGAAACGTATCCTGCAGCTTGGGAAGGGGTTAAGACACTCCTGTACAAAAGATGTCGCTCAAAGAGCTTATAAACACACTTCAACTTGAAAAAATAAGATATACCATCAGTGGCAATATGAATAATTTTGAACAAATCTGGCAGCCTTTACTCATATATCTTGAATATTCTAAAGCTAGCAGTCAGGAAGGGGGTGTTGGGAGGGTATTAGACTATTATTATTATAATTATTTTTGTTTGCGTGATATTTTGGTTCTAAGGCAGCTAGATCACTTTGAATTACAACTGATAGACATTTGTTTATTTTCTTATTTATTTTGTATTATTTATTCTTGAGCACACTTCGCTGTCTCAGTTAATCTGGTTGTTTTACACTATACTCTTTCTTTCAGTCTTTACTGTTATGTAGAAGTGTTTTGTTCTTTGCTTGTAATTATAAATATCAGAGATATTTTACTTGATATGTTTCTAGAGTGTTTTGAATTACTTAATAGATGTCATATTAAGCCTTAATGCTTATGGCTTATGATATTATGACTTTTTTATTTATTAAGCCAAAAACGTTGTTCATGGTGTGAAGGGGTAGGGCCCCTGAAACTTGTTCTGCTTTGGGCCCCTGGGAGCCGGCTCTAGTAAAGTGATAGTACATACATTTTTAAAATAATTGAAATATGACAGATAATTGGCATGATGTCCATATAATAAAAAAAAAATAGACCGAATATATTAGTAAAAGTAGGGAACTAGAGCTCCAAATCATAAAGCACAGACCTATATTTAATTTCCCTTTCTTATCTAAAATCCTTGGTAAAATTGTTGCTAATTAACAGCATTTGAGCAATATTGACCTGTCTAAATAGTTTTAGTCAGATTTCTGTGTTTATAGCACTAACAGTCACTGAAGTTACTATTGATGTTCTCATGGACTTTTAAAACTTGTTTGTACCTGCTCTAGTTCTGTTAGATATTAGTCCTGCTTTTGACACAGTTGATCAAAATACTCTCATAAAAAGGCTGGAGGACATTGTGCGGATCAAGGAACCAGCTTAAATTTTATTTATTCTGATATGTTCTTGTTTAAATGTCAGGATTACATAAATAAAGTAAATAACCTTGTAAAACCTCATGGTTTTACCGATGTTTCTGACCTACATGCGAAAGACAACCCGGATTAAAAGGAATCAATAAAATATTTATTTTTACAAAACAGATAATCAGTGTAGGTGATCTGGGTAAATTTCACAGCAACTGGATTTATGAGAGTCAAGGGAGTACCATCATAGGTTAACAAGCTGTTGGTGAAGGACTGGCAGCCAGCTCCTCTGATACTCCCTGTGATGCTGGAGCAAACCTGCTGTACACAGAAACTCCAATGTGCCATCTGTCAGAGAAAAAAACGAGAGCAAAACACACCAAGCCATTTCCTTGGTGTTATTTTTTACCCGGATCTGTCACTGTTATACCGAGTCAAAACGATATCCTTCTTTCACCTCAGAAATATTGTCAAAGTTAAAAATGTTCCTATCAGGAGTGATTCCGAAAAACAACTACATACATTTGCTACTTTTATATGGTGCGCCGAATGTAAATGAAAGTGACCACAGTTTTCGCACTCAAATTTTCTCCACATTTAGGTAATTTTGTTGATATTTAGCACATTTCTGTTGACTTTCTTCACATGTAGCTCTTTTTAAACACACATTTAAGCATATGTTATATGTGAACATAAAGTTTGTAAGTTTAAGTTTTATAACTAAATGTCAATATTATATATATATCTAAACGTTAAATCTAAATGTAAATGTTATATGTTCAATCTATATACTAAATCTTAATCCAAATGCTAAATGTAAATATTAAATCTAAATGTAAACATTTATTCTAAATCCAAATGTTAAATATCAATGTAAATATTATATGTTAAATCTAAATGCTAAATGTAAATGATATATGTTGAATCTAAATAATAAATCTAATTGTAAATGATAAATCTAAATGTAAATGATAAATCTAAATGTAAATGTTAAATCTAAATGTAAATGTTAAATCGGTCAATGAGTGTCACGCCCATTGCCACGCCCCTCCAAGCATTCATAAATGGCATAACCACGCCCACACCACGGAGCAGGTTCGGTAGATGATACAAACACTAATTGAAGCTGACAGTTTTTTAGCGTCAGAGCCATGTTAGCAAGGTATCTTAGCGATGGTTAAATGAGTAATCGCTAATAATGTGGTACTGCCTTCACACCCACAAGAACCGCTGGTTCAATCTCATCTGCTGGCAAGGAAACTACCATGCTAGCTTGTCCAGTGGTAATGGTTTCCAAAATCGCGCTCCTGTTTCTTGTCCTATCATCTACTGAACGTGCTCCATGGTGTGGACGTGGCTATGTGATTTATGAATGCTTGGAGGGGTGTGGTGATGGGCGTGACACTCAGTGACCGATTAAACATTAACATTTAGATTTGAGATATAACATTTACATTTAACATTTAGATATATTTTTAGTGTTTGACCTAAATTTGGAGAAAATGTAGTGCAAAAACTGTGATCACTTTCTTTTACATTCGGCACTCCATTCTTCAAGGCTTGACTAATGTAAGTCTTTCAGTGGTGGGTCGTCAGGCCCAGCAAGGCCTTCTCTGCTGACCTAACTGTCATCAGTATATAAATGTAATTTTTTTTTCATAAATATGTATTAATCTATTCTCTTCATTTCATAGCAATATCTTGGTTGCGCTGCTGAAGCAGCCTGCTTCCAGTGTTGTATATGTATATTAGTGCTTTCATCCAATCATATTTCAGCTTTCATGTGTTGAAGACCCAGCTCTTTCAAGACTACCTATTGGCCTGAAAGCTCTAAATGCACTTTTACTTACTTCCTGATAGCGTAAAGCACTCAACGTACAGTATGTTAGTTCTGTAATGTGTGTTTTAATTTCAAAAATTGTATATGAATGTTAAATCTTTATTGTTAAATCCCTTTCAAGATACTGCAGGTAATTTATAATTTGTAAATTGTGTTGTAGTTCAATGTTTAACTCTCTTTTGTAAGTCACTTTGGAAAAAAGTGTCTGCTAAATACGTAAATCTCATGTAACTTCCATAAATACCCTTTTAAGCTTTAGCACATGACAATATTACTATGTTTACTTTAAAATCAATCAAATACGAATTTTCACCTCATGAAGAAAACAATATTTATTGCTTAAGATATCATATCATATCACCTAATCAAGGTTCCATCCTCTAAACCTAATAAGTTGCATTTCTTGGTTGTCCCTAATTGGTCAACATTAGTAGAGAGACACCATTAATAACATTATTATAAAGGAGACATTTGGGAGTAAAACATTCGAGAATCAAATATGCCAAATATGGGAATCAACATACAGTATTTTACTAAATAAACATTTAAAGACACATTTTCTGAAAGAAACATGTTACACAAGTCTCTGTTATTTGCAAACCTTTAAGCTAAGAAATAATTTTTTTATCCCATAAGGGACATGTCAGAATTCCTGTACACACATTCAGACAGACATCACAATACATGGGAAAACAGGTGACTAAGAACATACAGCCTTCAAAGGTACTGCCTTTTCAATAGGAAAAAGATGCCACATTTGATAAGAAAAAACAATCTCTTGCATACTTTATCCTTAGTTTAGCATGATTCAGTTTAACATTGCAAAAAATTTCATAAAAAATAAATAAATAAAATAAATAAATAAAACGGCTCAGAGACAAAAAAACAACATCCAGCAGGGACCCGGTGAATGCAATATGAAAGGTGTTTGTATGTTGAGTGTGTGTTTGTTTGTGTGCATAAGTCTGTGCACTGCCCCAGAGGCCATTGTCTTTGGTAGTATGATGGAATGTAATTAAAATGTCCATTCAGTTCTGAGCAGTTCCACAGACATTCTCAACAAAAAGGAAGGGTGCAGAGGGAGAAGAGCATCTTGTTTACATATTTCACAGGAGAAGTTTAAGATAGCTGGCCATCAAGGCGGACCAGGGGAGCCAGAATAATAAAACAATCATTTTGGGGGGTTTTAAACAGTCAAAAGGAAATTATAATAACCCAAGTAACTATAGTACTGTAATGAGGAATACAATTGAAAACTATTATTGTATTTGTGAGTGAAACATCTTAAAATTTATATAAGATGACGTTTTAGTTTCTTTAATAAAGCCAGTTAATATTTTTTTGGTATTCTGTGTAAAATGTATATGTTTTGATAAGTTATTCTTGTATTATTCAGTTACTGATTATAATATAAATATACAGTACACTTGTTTTAACATTGTGGATAACTGAAAAGGGTAGAGTAGTTTTCTGATACTTAAATGGTGTAGTTGCCTACCAATTACTAGGTTGTAGATTTAAGTTCATATGATATAATGTGTTGGCATATTTTTTTCAAGTAACTTATATTCATCGCTCAACTTTTAGAAGTGAGCATCGAACCATGCACACATACTGGGGGGCCGTGTTAACTTATGTCAAGAGCCGTGGGCAGCCCGTTCTAAAGCGCCAAGGGGCAGTTAGGAGCTGGGTGCCCTGCTCAATACCACTTGTCTGTGTCTACGTTTAGGACACAAAGTTAGTTCCCCTAACCCCAACCCCCCTCCCTAGGTGAAAGGTAAAATGGAAGGAGTTAGGACTATTTATGTATCCATTTACAATGTTAAATTAACATGCTGAATGTCTGTGTTTTTCCAGTTGGACAATCCTGATGAGCAGGCAGCTCAAATAAGAAGAGAATTGGATGGACGGCTGCAGATGGCAGATCAGATCGCTAGGGTAAAAGGAAAATGTGGATGGGAGTCATTAGGGAGGATTAAGAAAAGAGTAGCTGTTGCTGTAAAACTATATTATAAGAAAAAACTAAATGATGTATGATTATATTATTGGAACTGATTTTTATTAAACTTAATTTGCATTTAAAAAGCCCTTTTTTTGTTACATGATGTAACAGTGTTTACATTGTTTTATTCTTACTAAAATAAATAAATAAATAACTGGCAAGTAGTGCAAAGCCAAACTTGAAAGAAGAGGCGGAACAGGGAGAAATGAAGATCCCAAATTTAAATGCAAAAACGGCTCATTTTCATAAGAATTAATACAGAATATGACTCATTTAAACCAGGTAATTTTATTTATCTTCCCTTGTTTTGTACAGCTAGGAGGACGGTTTCCAAGGTTTGTTTCCAGAGAGATGGAGGGCATGTACATTGAGGAGCTGCGATCGTCTGTCAATCTGCTGATGGCAAACCTTGAGAGTATGCCAGTGTCCAAGGGGGGTGAGTTCAAGCTACAGAAGCTGAAACGAGGACACAACACTTCCATTATGGATATCGGTCAGGAGGATGAAAATCTGCTGTCCAAGTCAGATGTGGTCCTCTCATTCACTCTGGAGGTAAGCATCCACAGTGTAAAACAGTTAATTGCATAAGTTGCAGTTAAATTCAGGTCTTTGTTTGAAAGAGAACTGCTTTTACTTGAGAAGTGTTTTGTGTCATGTTCTTGTTCAAGAAAAAACAAACATGGAGCTTTGTGTGCTGGTGAACATGAACTTTAATCATAAATAATAAATAAACAACGCTGTTCTCTTACACACGTCACTTGACCTCCCGTTTTGTAAAGTAGTTTAAATTTATTATCATTTTATGCCACATCTCCCCTATTAACAAATAGGAACAGACATTCTTTCTGTCTTTCTTCTCACAGGCTAGGAACACATAACATAAAGCACCTGTAATACAAACATAACCTGTTTTTTCAATTCAAACTGTTCTTTTGTCCTTTTTTTCACTTTAACTTTGTTCGATAATGTTAACTTTATCACTTTAAAAGGGTTCAACACTACTTGTGCTAGTTTTCTACGCTACTTTTCCAGAACTAACAGATAATGATGCAGGTGATAAAGACTGCAGGATTAGACTGTGAAAAAAGGGTTGCCAGAAGTTATTTCAAAGCAAAGTTTAAATGCAAGGGGATCTAATGCATCCCAGTGCTCTTCACAGATCCCTTAGGTAAATCCACAATGTAGCATTTTGGTGTGGCATGGGTTTAGATCACAGTCCCAGGTGTTTCTAAATTTGTAACCCAAAACTGTTTTTCTGGTGACATATTAAACAAAGGTTTTGCATCATCCTCCTGTAAGAGAGAAGTGCTGCTGGCATTGTATTTAATTGCCGTGCTCTTAAGAGCTCCACAGGGCTGTATCCATTCTCCAGTGGTGTAGATTTGTTAGCAGAAAGAGATAAAAAAAGCGGTCTGCTGCCTTCTTCAACAGGTTTTTCACAGTTTGTACTGAAAGCTCCTCTTCTCTATCACCCTGGGGAAATCTTTGGCTGCTGGTGATGTGTTCAATTCCATTTGAGGCCGCTAAAGACTGAAAAACTTGCCTCGAATACTGTGGTCCATTATCTGACAGACAATCAGGGACACCATGTTGGGGAAAATCTGACTTAAGATAAGCTATAAAATAATTTATTTTAGTTTATTTTAGTTTTTAGTTTATTTTTCCAACATCTACAAAAAATGTCTTTAAAAAGAAGACACCTTTTCCCTCCTAACTCAAACAGATCTGTGCTTAATATTTGCCAAGGCCGAGCAGGGTGCTGGGAATGCTTGAGTGGTTCCCTGTGGTTATGTCTTTCCTATATATGTTTCACTTCTTAACACCATTTATCTTATTTGCTGACTAAGTCCAGGTCCCCACACAGACTGACAAGTTTGGGGTTTGCATTTAACTACTCCTTGATGTCTCTCATAAAGATTCTCCAGCACATCATTGTGAATTGTTGAAGTGAAGGAAAGTCAACAGTCTATAAGCAATAACCTATCTTTTACAGTTAGAGCAAGACAGTAATTTATAACTAATCAGTGGGTTCACTTGTCTGGTGGTTAGATCTGCCAACGATGGAAAGAAAAACCCTGAATTCATAGAATATATATAAACTAATACAAATATTCTTAAGTTTGTCTTTGCATACATTCATAGATATCATCTATTCCTGTGGATGATTGACATTTTTGTTTAATCTATTCCTTTATTTAAAAGGTGTAAGAGTAACGATAAGGAGAAAACATGCCACCGATGCTAAGAGAAAGATGATTATACTATGGTTATAGTTTTCAATTTTTCCGTCAACTTGACATAAATATGCACCTCGTTCTTCAATTTTTTCTGTTTCAGGTGGTAATAATGGAGGTTCAGGGTCTGAAGTCATTAGCTTCAAACAGAATAGTTTACTGCACCATGGAGGTCGAAGGAGGACATAAGCTCCAGACGGACCAAGCTGAAGCATCCAAACCAATGTATGTGCAGTACACACAGAACTTAATCCAACATGAAGTTGTGCAAACAATGAAAAACAACAATCATAGCTCAAAGAACACTTAAGTACTGTGTTTTATGGACTGAAAGGTGCACCTTGGAAACCCTAAATTTTCTCAAAAATCGTACATGCACTTTATAACCTGTTGCGCCTTACAGTATGTGTGCAGTCAGTTCCAAAATCTGTAAAAAAAAATTGCAACTTTGGTAAGAGCTCAGTTTGACTGTCAGACCATTTCTGCATCCGCAGTATTTCAGTGTTTGGATCTATCTGACGGAACAATGTTTTAAGTGTGTGCGCACAAATGTCACACGTTAGTGCAGAGCTGCTCAGACACACGCTCAACTCTGACTTACTTACTCAGCTCGCACATGACTTTCTCTCTCTCTGCTCACTCATCTCTCCTTAGGCATCTCTGTTCATGCGATGCACTAGCTGAGTGAGTTGAGTGCACAAGCAGTTTGTCAGAGTTGAGCAAGTTTCCGAGCAGCTCCATTCAAGCGTATGTGAGGACAGTCCACAGACGCTTAAAATTATCCTTCATTCAGCAGATCTGAGCTATCAAATAAATATAATTGCAGGCTCAACCTGGTGACACAAAAATCCAGCCATATAATGATAAGAGGAAACCCGGCATGTTTGATGGCAAAATTGCCCAGCTGTTTAATTCAGACACAGAAGATTATGACTTTGATGGATTTGTGGGAGAAGATTGATTAAAAAATATTGTGAGTGTATTGTTAAATAGTAGAATAAAGTTAAACTAAACTTGATGTTTGGCTTGTGATCAAAATTTTTTAGACCGCCTGTTTTAGTATGTGTCTACAGTGTGCCTTATTTTTGGGTTAAGTACAGAAATAGGCTGCATAATTGAGTCACCTTATATCCCAGTGTGCTTTATAGTGTATAAATTATTGTAAATCGAAAGTAGACGTTTGATGGATTGGAGGATTATGATGGCTGTGTTGTCAGTTCCTATGTTTATATTTTCCATCCTGTCTCACAGAATTGTACCTAATGCACAGTTTCTTGGAACTGTTATGTTATCCTTCTCCTGCAGCCATGACTGTTAGTTTGGCATATCTAATTTTGGTCTTCTAAGATAATATTTATTTGAAATTACTGGCTAACGAATAAATATAAGTCCATAGTAACCACCCACTGATTAGCTCTAGAGCTCTTTGTGGATTAAATTCTTTCCGTTTAAAACTTACACTATTTTAGAATAAATTGAATATGAGGAAGGAAATATGGACATCATATTTTCAGTCTAACTCATCATACATAACATTTTGAAAATTTTGTTTTAAAACTGACTGAGAAAAACTGTAAATTGAATGTACTGTATAGTTAAATGAAGACATTTAACTAATGTCAGCGGTGGGATCAGCGGTGAATCTGGTTTGCGAATTGGAGTAGTCATACTATCAGAAGCAAAAGGTTATAATGCTTTTTTTTTTCTTCCACACCTACCAGCTAAAGGTGGGGTTTTCTAGAACCTACTTTCTCATATCAAACATGTTTGATGCTAATGAAATAAAAGGTTTCTTTAATTTTTTATGTACATTTTTTAGTTTCTTCATTGAGCGGATAAATGTGGTCGGCAGTGGTTGAAACCATGTACATTCGATCACTTACATTTACTTGATTTGTGTTAAATGTAAACATAAGAAGGAATTTAAAGGCTTGAATCCAGGTTGTAGTGAGGAGGCAGCGATGGTGGAGCTGGGGCAGACAGGCAGTGGTGATGTTTTGAGTTTTTTTCTGTAGCCGAGGGTTAGGAGCGGGAAGATCAGTCTTGGGAAGATTTTGCTCTTAGAATGTCTTGAGAGGTTGTAGAGGGAGGTAGTTTCACGAGCAGAGTACCTGGGTTGAGCACACATGAGAGCAAATTACTAGGGAATGCACAAGAGGAAACGCAAAAAGAAACTTCACCAGAAATTCAATAAGAGAATGCAGGGTTAGTTTGGATACCATGTGAAGGTAATACTCAGGGACTGAGTGACTGCAGTGGCACTCCTCTTAAACTGTCAAGCTCATCAAGAGAATGACCTCCATCTGTGTGGAGCAGCAGGTGTAGGCATTGCAACCATCCCCAAAGAATCAGCTTCCTGGACGCCCTCTGGTGGAAGTTACTGGAGAAGACGCAACAAACACACCAAGCCAAAAGCCCTGTTTCTTGATAGGTCTAATAAATAAACTGACATGGAGGAACAGCCAGCTAATCCAAATTTTTTCATTTTAAATTATTCATTTGTTGAAATATGGATTGACGAGACATGTACTAAGTTTCATACTATTAGAGGATCAGTGGAGAAGATATCCCTGACAAACAGACAAGTGCAAAGGCAGAAAATGCAAAACAGTTCTTGTTGAAAAATGTTCCTTATTCACTAGGTTGTAGTTCAACAATAGAGAATTTTTTGAGGAGTGGATGTCGCATTGTTATATTGTTAAGAAATGTAGAGTAGTTTAACTTTTTTACAACAAAAAAATCCCTAGTCAGCCAATATGTAGCGGTATCATACCGATCAAGTTTTGGACATGACAATCTGGGAAATATTTATCCGCCCGTTGCTGTCGTTTGAGGGGCTTGTGGTTGGAAGTGTGAAGAAAACTACCATAAGACGTAAGAGAGGGTAGGGAGACAACTGACTACAGTCAGAGTAGAAAGGGAAGGAAAGGGGGTGGGGTGCTTTGCACGTGTGCACCCGTCGGCCACCGTATTTTTATATTTTACTGCTGGCAGCCTCACATTACATCTGCTGCTGAACACAGCGAGGAATCGACTCTTGAAAAAAAAAAAAAGGATTTCACTGGCCCGTTTATGATTATCATAATTTATTCCTTACTTATTTAAGCTTTACTTACAAAATCGCTCCGGGTCTAAACAATACAGGGCTAAAAATGCCACTGGTTAGACTTTATTTTGTTTGTCATTGAGCTGATCATCTATTTTAATATCTGATACAATAAAAACCTGTAACATTTCTTGGATGGTCTTGTATTTCTGATTGGGGGGACCGCCTAAAAGTGTTTCGTCAAAGTTACTGCATGCAGGCTTGGCAGAACGAAAAAAAAAAAAAAAAAAAAGGGCACAGAATTGGGGTCATTGTCCAGAAATCAGAAGCCAAGTGAAGTCTGGCAGGGGTTAATCAAGGCTGAGCTGATCAGGAGATAGAAACTTGTTCAAGATCTGGAATTCAGCTGGAAATGCTGAATGTCTGCTTACTTCTCAACTTTTTCTATATCAAAGTATTGCCCGTAGTGCCTTAACTTTCAAGTTTTTAAATTAAAATATTATTAACAGTGTCAAATGCTTTCTTGAGAGCCAGGATGTTTCAATTTTATGCTATTTTTAATCTACTGAGTTGTACCAATTTTTACAGTTGTGTGTATTAATATTGGTAATGCTGTTAATCAATTAGCTCTCAGTCCATACTAACATTCTGAGTATATTTTGTATTTCTCAATGAATTTGTCAAACAGGTTTTTAAAGATTTCTTTGAGAATTTTTGACAACGTAATAATTGGGCAGGTGTGTGTGTGTGTGTGTGTGTGTGTGTGTGTGTGTGTGTGTGTGTGTGTGTGTGTGTGTGTGTGTGTGTGTGTGTGTGTGTGTGTGTGTGTGTGTGTG
>JAVLVB010000211.1:125742-139015 GCA_032876305.1 Orestias chungarensis
TTTTTCCAGTAGAGGGCAGCAACTGTCAATAAATACTACCACATTTATAGTCATATATTCAGAAAAAGAAACACCAAAAGCTTTATTCCCAAGTACATTATTGGACATACAAGGAATTTGTTTTTGCATAGTAGGTGCATTGCAAAAATCTAAATATTGGAAAAATATGAAAAATATGAGGACCAATTATGAACTTTAGAAAATATAGTGATAAATATATGCACATAAGTGTTTTAGTAATTAAAGAAAAGAGAGAAATAAAGAGAGAAAGAGAGGAATAAAGACCAGTGCAACTCTGAATCATTAATTCTACATTATGCAATCACTGGCCGCTTTTGTAGATACACCTTACTAGTACTGGGTGGACCCTCTTTCTCCCTCAGAACTGCCTTAATCCTTTGTGGCATAGATTCAAAAAGCTACTACAACATATTGAGTTTGGTCCATATTGACACGATAGCATCATGCCGTTTCTTCAGATATGTTGGCTGCACATCCATCATGCAAATTCCCCGTTCCACCACATTCCAAAGGTGCTCTATTGGATTGAGATTTGGTGACTGTGGAGTCAATTTAAGTACAGTGAACTAGTAGTCAAGTCAAAAAAACAGTCTGAGACAACTTGAGCTTTTTGACATGGTGCGTCATCCTGCTAGAAGTAGCCAGCAGAAGATGGGTACACTGTGGTCATAAATGGATGGACATGGTCAGCAACAATACTCAGGTAGGCTGTGGAGTTGCAACGATGCTCAATTGTTACAAAGGGGCCCAGAGAGTGGCAAAAATATCCCCCCACAACATTACACCACCACCACCAGCCTGAACTGTTGACAAAAGGCAGGATGGATCCATGCTTTCATGTTGTTGACAGCAAATTCTGACCCTACCATCCAAGTGTCGCAGCAGAAATCGAGTCATCAGACAAGGCAATGGTTTTCCATTCTTCTATTGTCCATTGTTTTGGTGAGCCTGCGCGAATTGTAGCCTCAATTTGCTATTCTTAGCTGACAGAAGTGGCACCCGGTGTGATCTTCTGCTTCTGTATCCCATCTTCCTCAAGGTTTGACTTGTTGTGTGTTCAGAGATGCTCTTCTGCATACCTTGGTTGTAATAAGTGGTTATTTGAGTTACTATTTTCTTTCTATCAGTTCAAACCAGTAGGATGATTCTCCTTTGACATCTGGCATCAACTGTCACATTCTGCCCTGTTGGCTGTGGGCTGTGAGATCTGCTACTTCTCTGCAGCACCTCTTATCAGCTCCAACCTTCCACACCTGCTCACCCTCAGCTGCAGCTCATCACTGCTCGTCAGCCAGGCAGCATTTAAGCAGCAGTGTTTCCCTCATTCAGTGCCAGATTGTCGTTGCAGCATGCACTTAATTCTAGCATTGATAATTGGTTTAAATTCTCGGTTTCGACTCCAGCTTGCCTCTGACCACGTCTTCACGTCTCTGCCCCGACCTTCTGCCAGTCCACGACAAGCCTTTTGTCTGTCCCCTTTGGATTTTGTTTGTTTGGCTGAAGCACTCTCAAACCTGCCCGCTTCCTGTTGGTGTTTGGAGCTTCCAAGGCCTGTCATCTGCTGTCAGGTGAATTACCAGCTTGTTGCCAACGCTGTGAGGACTCGCCAGTCTCCTCGTTCCCTGTTGATGCCTGGAGTTAACCAAAGACTGTTTCCTGCTGCGAGTTAAACTAACTGCTTGTTGCTACGCCTAAAGAAATAAAGTACTTAAAACTCTACCTGACGTTGTTCTGCACTTGGGTCCTGAACCAGTTCCTTGACATAAACAATGCATTTTCGTCCACAGAACTGCTGCTCACTGGATATTTTCTATTTTTCATACGATTTTCTGTAAACCTAGAGATGGTTGTGTGAAAATCCCAGTAGATTATCAGTTTCTGAAATTTTCCGACCAGCCCATCTGGCATCAACAGCAATGCCATGTTCAAAGACACTTAAATCACCTTCCCATTCTGATGCTTGGTTTGAATTGCAGCAGAAAGTCTTGCCCTTGTCTACATGCCTAAATGATTTGAGTTGCTGCCATGTGATTAGCTGATTAGGAATTTGCATTAACGAGCAGTTGGACAGCTGTATCTAATAAAGTGGCCGGTGAATGTATAAAAAGATAGTGACCCTTTCTGTGCCTGCTGTCTGTCTCTTTGGTTGTCAGTCTTAATATATCTTTAAACAATGCATTTCACTTATTAAATGCATTTAGCAAAACTGCTATTGTAATTCAATGGAGGTTTTACTTGTGTTTTGAAATTTTATAGAGCAATTTTTATCATAGAATACAATATCATTAAGGTGTGCATTGATACAAGAAATTCCTAAGGTCTGCTAATTTTTTTAAAGACTCCTATTAAGTCTACTTTAATGTGTACAATAAATAATTGTTGTTATTCATAGTATTGAAGAAGTTGCCTAGGTTGTCAATATGGTTATTGTTTGAAAAAATATTTGCAGTTCAACATTATTCAATTTTTTGAGTCTCTAAATTATGTCAGTTTATCTTATCCCCAGCAAATGTCCTAATGTAATGTTCTGACTGTAAGCTATATTATAGAGTTGTTGGTAACGTTGCAGTTCAGATTCTGCTACTTACCAGTACCCTCAATACTTTGGCCTTCTATGGTGTCCTTTTAAATCTAATTAATATTTTGCAGTTTGCAGTTCAGATGTTTTTCTGCTTTTTCAGGTAACCTATGTTTTTTCTCTATTTCTGCGTTGTGAGAAAGAACTTGATGAAAACATTTGATACTCTTAAAAACTGTAAAATCTTTTCCTTTCTTTTAACAAACCTAATAATGACCACAATGTCACTGGTGCTTGTTCTTTTTGTGTATGAATGTGGATGGGATAGGTTTCCTCTGGCCTTCCCGTGCTATTCCCGTATGGGGGGGTTGTGTTTCCCAGTCCCCCTGTGATGGGGGGGGTCGTGCATCCCCGTCCCTCTCTGGTGTTGGACAGGCGCTTCTGCACTTGGGTGGCCTGGGCCTGGTGGGACCGGGTAGGCTGCTGTATCTGGTGTCTTGAGGGCTCTGCTCCAAGGCACTTGGGGCTCAGCCTCCAGCCCCCTTTGTTGTCCTCTGGGTGGGTGTGTGATGTCCTTGTGATGGGCTGTCTGATCTCTGTGCACTCGGGTGGCCCTCGTGTCCTGGACCCTGTGCTCCAACTGCCCCCTCTAGGCTCCTGGAAAGGGGGGTCAGTGGCCCTCTGTACCCATGGCTGAGCTTAATTCATGTGAGACCTATATCACAATTTGTGCAACCCCACGCTCCATCACACACCTTAGAGTTTACAATATTCAAGGAATTCAAGGATCCTAGGAGACTTTATTGTCATTCTTAACACATGTGGTACATAAGGTGGAACGGAATTTTATTCTCACGGTCCAGTTCCACCCAAGAGCTAATATTAAAATAGATAAAATAAAGTTCAAAAAGTAAAATTAAATAAAATTGAATGTAATAAACACAAAATATACATAATATAAGGGTGAAGGTGATCAAAATGTATTTGTCCATGTAAAGTATCAGTGCAGTGGTTGTTCGGGTGGAGTTCAAGAGTCTCACAGCTTCAGGAATGTCTGTTACACAGACGGGTTGTTCTACACTTGATGCTCCGCAGCCTCCTGCCTGAGGGGAGCGGGACAAAAAGTGAGTGTGCTGGGTGGGTGGGATCCTTCCTGATTCAGGTAGCCCTTTTACTGCATCTGGAGGTGTAAATGTCTGTGGTGCTGGGGAGGGTGACTCCAACAATCCTCTGTGCGATTTTTCACCACCCTCTGCAGAGCTTTCCTGTCTGCAGCAGAGCAGCTTCCATGCCACACGTCTATGCTGGAGCACAATACGCTCTCCACCACACATCTGTAGAAGGAGGTGAGGACTGAGCTTCCGAGTCCAGCTCGACTGAGCCTCCTTAGGAAGTAGAGTCGCTGGTGTGCCTTCCTGACCAGAATGGAAGTGTTGTTGCTCCAGGTGAGGAGGTACACCCAAGTACCTGTAGCTGTTGACCACTTCCACCGCAGATCATCATATGTGCAGGGGGGGGGGGGGGGGGGGGGGGGTGAGCATGATGACCCCTTCTGAAGTCCACAATCATCTCCTTTGTCTTCTTTATGTTGATGCAGAGGTTGTTATCTCTGCACCAGCCCTCCAGGTGTTCCACCTCCTGCCTGTAGCTGTGTTATCTGTGCCAATTTGTGTATTAATACCATCAAGTATGTGCCATGTTCTGCTGCATATATTCTTGCTGTTTGTGTTCTGTTGTCCGTTAGGTATGTTTCCAATGGTATTAGTTATTGTATCCTTGCAGTTTCACCACGGATGCTTCAGGAGCAATTTAGTAGCAACTGGCTGTCAGGTTCTGTTTTGTTTATTCATTTATTTATTTATTTATATATATGTTTGTATTATGTTCCATCTCACTCTGATCAATAATCAAGGTTTGGATGGATACATATTTTTCTTTTTATATTTTAAAGCCTCTCTTAAAGCAAATCTATTAAGCACAACTATGACAGTAAGAAATCTATTCTGCTTGCCATGATGTTGGACAGGACAAGGAAAAAAAAGTTCAATCTTACCCTTTCTGTTTACAAACATCCTTTTTTTCTTGTACTTATTTAGTTAATTTTGGTGTTTTTTTGTTTTTTGTTATTTTATTTTGCATATTTGTTTTTTTTTTAATAGTTTTTGTCCTGTTGTGAGTGAGCAAGTGGGAGAGTGAGTGGGTGAGTGAGTGCGAGAGTGAATGGGTGAGGGAGGGAGTGAGTGACTGAGTGAGTGAGCATGGAGGATTATGTATGGAGCTGGGTCTGGTTTTGGCGCCCTCCCATGCAATTCCTGTATGGGGGGTTCGTGTGTTGCCCCTCTTCACTTGTCACTACTGCACTCGCCTCTGGCCAGCTGGCTCTCTGGGGTTGCCTGCCCGTCTAGCTTGTTAGACAGGCTCCCTGCACCCAAAATAAAAATAATTATTCACGAAAGATGTTCAAATCTCAGCTCACTGCAGTCCTCAAGGAAACCTCGTCAGACATATGTGTGCACACATGCAAAACCTAATGACGGTGATAGCTATTGGGATAAAGTGGGACATTTATCTTTCAGTGTAACATTAAAGAAATTTTAGCAATTAAAGATATCTGACTATAAATGTGATAGCATTCTTATGAGCACAATTAAAGAGTAATGAGCCTTTTGGGGTCCCAGATATAGCAACAATGAACAAGGTTGCAGATTCACGTTGCAACTGGCAACAGGAACAACGTGGGAGGGAGAGACAGGTTGGTGGCTGAAATTAGTTCAGTGTTTATAAGAAACTCAGAGCAAAAAGGCACTAACCTTCTTTGGATTCCGGTGTAGCTATCCCTCGATTCCCCAGCAGGAGTTGATAACAAGATTATGTCGTCTTGGCGTAAAAGAGAGCAGTACGGGCTTGTTCTGTTCAAAGTGACATCGCAGACATATGTTTTGTACTGACTTTGTGAACCTAGGGGCTATGGAGTAGCACATTTGTTTGTTGTGTACTCTAGGAGTAAAAGCTCTATTGAGCCATCCATTCCACAACATTTCAGAAGGAGTGACTTTATAGAATTACAAAAAGAGCTATCAGAAGATTTGAAATCAGGAAAAATATTTATTTGACAATAAGAGTAAATGTGCAACAAAGACAATCCAGAATGAAAAACGGCAAACTAGTAACTCTGAGAATGACAAGAGAATTAGTCCCGATTTGACTGCAGTGTTTATGGTGAGGAAAAGAGCTTAATCGGAGATTAGGTTGGTGTCCGCCAGGTGGAGACAATGTCAGACAAAAGTTGGTGAAGCAAGGGCAGGGCTGAATAATGGTGAACGCTGGAACACACAGGCAGTACAACAAAGTAGTCTGAGAAAGAAGTGCGGCTTACCAGTTGTGTTGGAGAATCCTTTAGTAATTCCCAGGGGGAGTATAAATCAAGGAGAACCAGGAACTGAGAAACTCAGACTAGACGTTGAGAAGTGCTTACTCAAATCCTTGAACTGGATGGCATTAAACTGGCCTTGAGTCTTAAGATACCTAGGTTTTTATTTTGATCACTATATGTAGTTTAAATCCAATGCCAAACAAGTTTTTAAGATTTCCTTCTTTTAAGTCCAAAATATTGCCAAAATTTGAAGTATCTTGTTCAGGAGTGATAGTGAAAATTTAGTCCATGCATTTGATTTTTCACTGTTGGCTTATTGTATTGTATTGATTCTCTGTTGCTCTCTTTGAAGGCGAACCCTTTTTCTCTGTCTCTCGCCCTCTCCCTTATCTGCCCTCAATAACGTACATGATTGTACATAATTTGATTTCTGATAAAAGGATATCTGCTTTTCGGAGTTGGTGATTACCTGGTATATCAACTAATTTGGAAAAGATCAGCAGCTGGTCTGGCCAATGACAGGCTGCTTGGAGTGTGTGAGTGAATCTGGAGTGTGATCAACACAGAGTGAGATTTTACGTGTGCAGAATCGTAAACTGGATGTGATCCTTGAACAGAATCGCAAGCTGGTTGCTAGACTCAGAGGTAAAATGGGATAAATCTTGGAGAAAGTTGCTCTCTCAGATTGAAAGAAAGGTCAAGAATTTGGTTGTTTCAGATTTTTGCAAATTGACAATGCCAGCAAGAGACTCAAGACAGACAGAAAAGTATGAGTCTGCATGACCCAAAGGGTCATTGTTTTTGTTTTGGTTTCTTTGATAGGCTGCTATATTCAACTTCTCCTGGGAGTTTACATACTTACACACACACACAAACACACTCTCACTCACACACACACACCAACATGTTATATATGCCTCATACATACTGTACAGTATTTTGAGTTTCCTCGTGTTTAGGAGCCAATTATAGGGGTTTATTTTAATAAAGGTCTTTGACCATATGAATGTAGTACTAATTATCATTAATAAGTGTATTAATATAATTATTAATAATAGAAGTCTATATTTAATAAATGCTGCACCACCTGATAATCAGGAAATGATTACCCAAACCTGTTCAGTCTCTCATGAAGGAGAGTGATTGTAATAAAAGTGGTAAATACTGATTCATATTCTGCAATATACACATTTATTTATCCAACTGTTTTAACTGTACAACAAAAACACAGAGACAAAAAACTGTATAACCAACTACGAATGAATAATTGAAACATCCGACTACTAAACTAACTACTTAAAATAAAGAATCAATTAATGGACTCTAAAAGTGAATGAAAAGGGAAAGAATAAAATCAAAATATCAAGCACAAGTGACTGAGTGTATGGTTCTGTGGTAGCTTGATATGACAAAGCTAGGGGGCAATGCTCTGTACTGTATGTGTGCTGTTAGCTTCAACACTAACGCCGATGCGCTCCTGCAAAGTTCTCACGTGTTAACCTCTAACCTTTACCCAGACCTGGTTTTGAAAGACTTAAGTCTTACTGTAAGGTGAACTGTTTGGATCAGCTCATTACGGGCAGTTCGGAGCTGGAAACTTTAAAAAAGCTGGTCCGTCTTTCCATGGAAAGCCGGTGAACACAGCGAGACGCCCTGGTTTAGGACTGATGGTCCGTAAACACGAAGCTGAAGAGAAGTGGCTCGTCGGGCCTCTGTTGTCTTCTCATGGAATCTGGTCACGGTGGCACAAATGCTGACTTCTAGATTCCTTTTGAAGGTTTAAAGGTCCTTTTCTTCTCATCATGGAGAAACAGGATGAATGGAAGTTCAACGGATACGCAGATGTTAAACTTCGAGTTTAAACCTTTTACTGCCCGGCAGGTTGAAAAGTGGTTGTTCCGGTCAAACTGTCGTTCCCCAAAAAAACAAAGATGGAGGGGAAAATCTGCTATTTATTCATAACTGTGATGTCACCAGGTGAGCTTACCCCATGGGGAATTCCGGTGGAGTTGGTCCGAGTTCAGTTCGTTTGCAAAATGGATGTCAACATCCGATTTGCTTATAAAATCCCCCCCAACACACCTACTCTACATACTGCCTTCACCACCCAAGCTGTATGTTCCACTTTTGTCTGTTTGGTTTTGTTGCTTTTTGTGCAGATGTTTCTTTTTAATTTCAAACACTATCCTGCAAAGGGTAAATTGTGAAATTCGATTTTTTTCCTCCCCTTACCTAATCTGTCATTGTCTAACTATTATTTCACATCAAGATGGCACTATGTTTGGCTGCCTCAGTGTAATTATGCTAAAATAAAATCCTTGTATTTCCATTAACTTACTTAGCTTTAGAGCTGATTCCTATTCTGATTCTATAAAGTCTTTAATATCAGGAAGTCCACAAAATTCCAGTATAAGCGTTCAGTTGATTCAAACTGTTACTGCTGAAGTAAAATCCTATTTGCAGCTACAGGCAGCTTTCAAATACAGAGTAAATATTAAGATTGCTTATTGCATATAAAGTCATTGATCATCAAGCTCAAATGTTTGTCATAACTCTTGGTTCTTAGAAATTCTAAAAATAGAAATATTCATTTACCTACCCTGGCTTGTTTTGTGCATTTTTTTTTCTCAGTGCATTGTGTTTTGCATATTGATTGCAGTCTTTGTGCTTCGTCACTACCTGTTTGTCCATAATATTAGGATTTAATATTTTAATGCATTGAAGCCTCCATTACTGAGTCAGGATGCAACGGCATAGTCAGAGGAGCAGTGAAATACATGCAAGTTACAATTTGTCCTGCTGTACTTTGTATTGATGATTAAAATGATTATTTTAAAGAAGTTATTTGAAAGAAATACTTTTTTTTTTTTTTTTAACAAATGATTGGGCCTGAAAACAGTATGTATTGTAGAGTGTTTCGTTGTATACTAAATCTAAGAAATGAAGGTTACCACTTTATGGATTTCCTCAGGTTCTTTTTGGAATGTAGCCACTCTGAAAAACGAGGGTTCATTGTGTATCAAGACAGAATCCTTCTGGTATAAAAGGCTGATAGACGGTTTTGTGTGATTTTATGTCTGCATGTCTTATCTTCTCCTTAAATTCATGGTAGTTGTTCATCAATAAACAATCTAGAGATATGCAAATTTATTTTTCAGCATATAAAGGTAATGGGTTTTTTGGTACTTCTCCCATACAAAAATTAAAAAAAGGAACAATGCAACAACATCCAAATTTCCCACAAGGACACACAACGATGGAGACAGAGGTGGTATACAAAGTAAAAATAAATAAAAATAATATATATATATATATATATAAAAATAACAAACAGATGCAGAAGTATATCATGTATATATCCAAAGCGACTTACTAAGTAGACAGTAGCATGAAGGGTCTTTCCTAAGGACCCTCATTGAATGCTGTTGGTGTATATCCTTGCCCTGGCCCGGATTTGAACCCAGATCCCCAGTTTGAAAGTCAGGTAAATTTCTAACTGAGCTATCCAGCCACTAAAGTACATAATTGCTCTTACAAACAAACAATTACTTTTGATCTGTCACTAGGTTTGGTTAAAAAGTCTATGAGCAGTTTCTTCTCCAGTGCAAACTCTGGAGAGCAGACGCCAGAGTCCCTCTTTCACACTGATAATCCTAATATTATAACGGTGGAATCTTGTTTTTAGGTCCTTACATTTACTTTCCGGTGTGATAGCCCAAGTCAGTTGTTTGCCACTTGTGAGTTGTTTTCATACTGACAAAGTTATTACTACACCCTGTGAACATCCACTCTACGTTCTTCTTATCTACTCTTATTTTCGCAGCTTGTAGCTGTAATGGATGCCATATCATCTTCAAGATATTGCGCGGTGTTTTAATGATCATACTGTTGATATCCTGTTTTAGAAGTCAGCGTCCAGATTCAATTGTGTTGGGACAGGTTTGACATCTGGAGCTAGAAGCTCAGAAGTTTAGCTTTGTGACCAGTTGGTTGCATCTGAACAGAAAGCAGTAGTACCAGGAGTTTTCCCAATGGCCGGGTCAGTCATTGGGCAGGCAATGGCTGAATTTTTTTCTAAATTCATGTAAAAATGCATAACGCTGGTCAACTCTCCAAAAGCGCTACATGGGATATGCGTAACACGCCATGATGCTCCTAGCTTTTACATAGACTTTGCATTTAAACTGGATGATCTTGACACTCCAGGGGTTTTCGACGTGAACGCAGCATGAAAGTGCAGTTGGCCTATGTCCCTCCCATCATTTTCCAGATCACCCCTTGACTGTGTTTGTGAGAGGGAAGATAAAACAAAAATGGAGAAAAAAACAAAAATGCTAAAAAACTGAGGGAAAAGAAAAAAAACTCTTGCATCTCAGATTTTTTATTAATTACATTTATAACCAGGTAAACAGAGTGCTTTAAGTACGTTACCTATTTTATCAGTCAGTGTTTATGGTTTATTTTCCTTCCGTTTGCTTTTCATTGTATGGAATTTTGTAGATTAAATTATATCAAATAAGAGGAGACAATGACCCATTTCACATTAAACAGTTAAAACTAATGAAATTCTGATTAAGATTAAGTAATGTTACAACTAAACAACTGCACACATATTAGGGGTGTTCAAAATATTCAGAACTATTTCTCTACTTTTCATTTCCAGGTTTGTGCCGACCACATAATCTCTCTCACCAGAGACCCAAAGCTAGACACCCTTTACCTATCTTTTTAAGTATATTAGGTATTGGTTTGTTAATTTACTAATGTTGATCAGAAGAAATCACAAACATAAGTGATTCTCTGGGCTTAGGAGGGCTTTATATTTGTTCCAGTGTGAGCTTTATGAAGGACCTACAGTTGTCTTCAAGTGTCCTGATGTACTTTAGCCGGTATCCTCCTTAAAAGAGTAATGCTATTTTTTAGGTTTTATACACTTACTTTGGTCAACACTTGACAACTTGAATGGATATTAATAACATATTTTGTTTCTGTCTTCCACAGGGAGCTCTATTTGTATTTTTATGACTATTTATATAAATAAACACTTTTAAAACTTACAGTAAATAATACATTAAACTTACTTTCCTCTACTTTCTTAAAAGCAAATGAGCAACATACAGTGCAGTCACCATTTATTTTATTCAATGCTCCATAATATAAAGGTATATTATTCAGTATAGTAGTGCTTTTAAAGGCTTGTGTGGTTCTATGTAGAGCACATTAACTAACAGAGTTGACACAGTATCTGTGTGGATTATGGTGGGCCAGTTTGGACCAAAAGGTGCAGGGCCGATTTTTTCTCCCAGTCCAGGCCTGACAGAGTGAGATTCTCCCTCCTGAGATTTCAAGGTTGTAAAAAAATTATGGATTTAGACACAAAGTGCAAAACCTTAAAGAGAAAAAACAAACAAAAACAGTTACTGAGTAAGCCAAGTGCTTTGCAGAGGGCCACTATATCTTCTGACAGTAGGTTGCTGGAACTGAACTTGCAACCTTCTAATTGAAAGAAAAGTAGACTACTGACTGTGTCCTTAATAAATAATTTTTTATTGCATGTGTTTGTTTTTAGTTGGGGTACCCAAGGAGACTTCACAACCACCCAGCCTCTACCTGCTGTGAAGGTGAAGCTGTTCACTGAGAGCACTGGGGTGTTGGCTTTGGAAGATAAGGAGCTTGGAAGGGTTGGATAACATTTTATTTACATAACGCATTCATTCCTTTTCGCTTAGTGCAACTAACATACTGTATATTTCTGTGGCTTTTTTCAGGTCGTGCTTCACCCTACTCCTAATAGTCTCAAACAGTGTGATCTCCATAAAATGACAGTTTCTAAAGGCTGCCCAGATGAGCTCAGGATAAAACTAGCCATTCGCATGGATAAGCCCCAGAACATGAAGCATTGTGGGTAAGTTAAATTAAGATTATTCATGTAACTCCTCTTTATTAATGCAATTAAATTCATGCATTTGTCATATTTGTCAGTTTTACATCTAGAAAAGTAAGATAATTGTCTTTTGATTTGTCTTTTTGGATTTCTGCTCTGTAAATTCTGTAAAGTTGATCTTGGAAACAAGTACACTTGTCTGCATTCATTCACATTATTCATTTATTTATATGATGTATGCCCTTCAACAATAGCAGGTAGGGATTTTAAATATTGACCAAAATGTATTGGGGTAACACTAATTTGAAAAGTGCATACAAACATACTTCCTTTCAATCCCATAAATGCTAAAGTAAACAAACATATGCTGTAGTGTCTATCTTTTACAGATATTACAATATATATCAGTTACTTTACAGTCACAGAAAAGATCATATTCATTACTGTAATGTATTCTGTAATTTTTTCTTAAACAGAAAACAAAACCAATGATTACATTATTTTTCAAAGTAATCATATTTGATTTTTATATATATATACCAACAATCAACACCTTTTCTTAAACCTTCTGTGAAGCAGAATCTCAGAAGAAATTGCAGCTCTGAGGAGGTGCTGCATCTGTGAGTTGGAGCTAGATGAATTCGTTTTGGTGTTTGCAGAGATTACACAACAGACCCTTATACTCTGGTTCCTCTAACAGATACATTTTTCTATAAACCCATACTGGTAACTCTTAAGTCTATGTTTAGAAAAGCAAAATTATGTGAAAAAAGCAACATTTATGTCATGTATTATATCATACTCTGAAAGTAACATTTTGCCAGAAAAACATGCTCAACTGATGCAACTCTGTTTTGATGAGACACAGAATACCTTACAATCAAAAAAAATAAATAAAAATAACTTGGTTGTATTTACTTTTTAATGAAGAACCTTCCACAAAAATATACATTTCATGTCACGTTTGCACCTACAAGTGCCACGGTTGTGTTAAGGATGGACTTTAAATGCAGAGACGGAGATGGCAGTTGATGAATTGGATAATTTAAGAATAAGAATAAGATTAATTTATTGTCATTTGCATCACATAAGGGTACATGAGGGTGAACAAAATTACAGTTCCAGTATACCCATCCAGACAAACATCACATTACAAACACATGGAGACAGGTGACTGAGGCCATAAACTATCCGAAGACGTTACCTTGAAGCGCATCCATCGTAAGTGCTGCCTTTATGTGAGGAAGAAAATGCCACAGTAGGCAGAGGTGAGGGAAAAAAAGACGTTTCACACTTCATACTTGACAAGCTACAGCTTGTAGTTACAAATAAAAAGCACCAAAATAACAGCAGCTGGAGAAACATCCAGCATGGGGTGCGGTGAAGGCATTGTAGAATGTGCTTCTGTGTGTGTGTGTGTGTGTGTGTGTGTGTGTGTGTGTGTGTGTGTGTGTGTGTGTGTGTGTGTGTGTGTGTG
>JAVLVB010000211.1:139115-162349 GCA_032876305.1 Orestias chungarensis
GTTTACATAAGTTCCAGGAGTAGTTGAGGATAGCAGACCGTGAAGGTTGCCCAAAGGGAGACAAATCAGGAAAACAATGCTTTGTTTGGGTTAGGCAGACTCTTGGTTTTCCATGGGTTTTAAGTCTCTAGCTGGATCTACTCAACGGCTAAATCCAAATAGCCAAATTACGGGTCCATTCCGCCAATCTGAGAGAACAACTTTTCCAAGATTTTATGCCCATCCCTATTTGAGTCCAGAAGCCAGAACTGGCCCCGCCAGTTTGCAGCTCTGCTCACTCATCTTCTCAGTCTGAGTATTGACAGATTCCTTCACCCAAGCCGGGCAGCATCACAAAGGCCAGAACATCTGAAGGCGTTCTCCAAATTTGTTGATATGCAAGGTAACCGCAGACTACACAAAGCAGAAATCCTATTATAAGAAATCCAATCATGTACAAATCTTCTAAAAAGGAGGGTTCTCCCATGCCCTCCCTTTCTGTTGAGAAAATTTGATGAATAACATTGAGATACCAGCTGACCAGATCCATAATTTCCTATTTGGAAGATATGCAAAGAGAGGCTCCAAAAAGAAAAGAAAGACACAGGGAAATTAAGGGGAGGAGAGGAGACATAGGAAAAGCGTCTACTTTCACCGAAAGCAGAGAGGAAGAAAAACTGTAAAACTTGGAGAACACAAAAACCACAATACACAGGAAGTGTATAATGACAAAGAGGTGAAATTCAGCAGACAGATACTGGCAGGTCAACATAACAACGTGGAACTAAACTTAGGACTGGCATGGAGGAACAGAACTAAGGAGCATAGAGTACAATGGTGAGACGGACAAGAGGTAAACATCACAGATAATCCAGTGGTAAGTAAATGAATTAAACTGGCTTAAGTGTTGGGAGTGTGAAAGGTGTAACAATGGAAGAGACTGATTACTTAAACAATAAATGGGAAATGCTGAGGAAGAGCATAACAACAAGGAAAAAAAACAGAGATCACATGAGGAAATCGCAGGGTAGAGTAATACTAACTAGACAATTAAAAATATTGGCAAAACTTGACGATTACCAGAACTAAATGTAAAGACATAACTAAGAGTAAACACAGAAAAATACAACCTATGGGGTGTCTGTGGCACAGGGGGTAGAGAAGTCACAATCACGCAGTTTGCAGGTTAAATTCCAACTGCCTCCTATCAAAATCCAATGTACCCCTGGGCAAGGCACTCAACCCCAATTTGCCTACCAATGCATGTATCGGTGGTGAATGTGGCTATATTGTAAATGGGCTATAGTGTAAAACGCTTTGAGTGGTCAGTTTGATTAGAAAAGTGCTATATAAGTGAAGACCATTTACAATGAACAGCACTCTCGCATACACCATGACAGGCTGGATAAGGTGGCAGGCGAACCTCTCCGGAGGCTGGGATCTGCAAGGAAGCCCACAATGGAGCTCTGACACTGGGTAGCTGGACAGTCTACTGCTGTCTTGACAACACAGGAACCAGAGGTGTGCCATCAACTACCACCTGACACAGCAGATAGAGGCGGATTGTCCACAATCGCCTGGTTGAATGCTGGAACATGAGGCTGAGGTGGGTCATCCTAGACTCCTTCATGGAACTCCGGAACTTGATGCTGAGGCGGGTCACCCCGGACCACAATATGGATTTTTGGACCTTGGAGACAAAGGCAGGTCACCATGGACCACCCCAACAGCTATATAGCCAAAGGTAGGTCAATCATGATAGCCAAGGCTCAAGTTGCTGCCTGCTTAAAAGCAGCTTTTGCTTCTGCCAGCATAATGACCGGCTAGACTTGAGGCAGCTTTTCTGCCGCTAATTAAAACTGCCTGAGAGTTAGCTGAATGCCTGGTTGGACTGCCAGCTGGACGGCTGTCTTGATTGCCAGTGCTGCTTCGCCTGGTAGAGTTGCAAGCTGAACAGCTTTCGGTTGAACTGCTTTCAATCCTTCTGTTGGCTGGATTGTGGAAAGGGTGGAAATGGTTCTGCTTCTGGCTTTTTATGGTTGCACTTTTTGGACTGAACTAGGGAGATCACAGAAATGGATGGTAGAGAAGAGGTGCGGTACTACCAGTGGGGAGTAAATGAATGAATTGGGGTTAGGTACTGGGAGTGTGAGAGGTGGAACAATATAACAGACTAATTGTTTAAATGGGTACAGCTGTGAGTAATCTGGGGAAAGTTGGAGAGAGAGAGAGTGAGACAACAATGAAAAACAACATAGATCTCTTGAGGAAACAGCAGACAAATAACTCGACAACTTAACATGTGTGCAAAACATGACGAGTACTAGAACTAAACATAAAGACATAACAGAATAAAACAAAGAACATCCAAAACCCTTCAAACACCATGACAACAATACATGTAGACTCATGGATTTGATGATGTCTTGAAGGCGTCTTCCTGATTATCTTACCATACTTTGAACACAGCTTATTATTCTTGTGGGGTATTACTGGTAAGGCATAGCATTTTTATCACACAGATCTTGTATTTGACTGTGGCTCCTTTCCTTGTGGCCTCATCAAGGTTGCCATTAACTTGTGATACTCCCAGGTACTTGCAACTGTCCTCAATGTCTGCTATTGTCACACGTCTCAAGTCCAAATGACATCCCAATCCTCACCGATCCTGGTGTTGTGGATCAGTGAGTCCATTTATTGCACACTCTTGCCAGGTAACCGCAGACTCCAATGTAGAGGAAGTGACTGATGATGGTCCCATTTCTGAGTTGGTATCCATAGCCAGTCTTGTTGCTGATTTGGATGAGGGGGTTCAGAACTATGCAGAACTGTAGCGGGGACAGTGCGTTTTCTCGCTATATGCCACATTTGATCGACTTTTATGTAAGTGGTTTGCAGTTGGCTTCAAGGGTGGTTTCCCACATCTCCATCAAGTTTGCATTGATGTTGTACTTCTCTAAGCATTCAATGATCCAAGTATGTGCCTTTGAGTCATAGGCGTTCTTGTAAGCCAATTTGTGCCAAGGTTGGTACGTCAGGCAATCCTGTGCGACTCTTCGGTCTACCAGTTGATGTTTGGCTCCTCTGGTGTTTATATTTATGCACTTCTGTGCTGTGCTCATGTGTAGATCCATGTGGCCACTTATCTTAACCGCTGTGATGCTTGACAAGAGTTTCCATGTTGTAGAGAGACAGGTTATTGGCCCATAGTTGGATGGAACTGAACCGTTTGAGAGATCCTTCTGGATCAGGATTGTGCGCCTTTCAGCTAACAATTTAGGGTTAGTCCCATTCTTTGGCAGCTGGTTCATTTGAGCTGCAATTCGATCATGGAGGATAGTGAATTTCTTTAGCCAGTAGGTCTTGGTCAGGTTTTGGTGCTCTCCAGATTTTCATACTTGAGGCACCTTCCCCTTTTTGGACCTTGTTCACTTTTGTTTATAAAACACAGTAATGGGGCATCTACAAATACAATCATATACTGAGTATTTCAAATATAAGGTCAGACTGTTCACCAGAAACATTACAATGTGTTTTAATCAATCTTTCTAGTGCTACTTTTGTGATCATACTTATTTTATACCAATTACATGTTTCTCATATTTAGAGGGTGTCAACACATCACTTACTTAAACAAGCTTGCCTTTTCTTCACTTTGAGTCACAGGCTGAACAGTTTGGGAACCACTGCCATAATTACCCTAAACGTGCCCTTGCCTATCAGAGTGCATAACACAACATACAACCCCTGTTGTGAGAAAGATAGAAAACAAAAATTAAGGCTCCTACAATTCCTTCTCTAACAACTCTGGTCTTGGTTTTAATTTTTTTAAAAACACTTTAGATTCTTTAAATTATTTTCATTTTTAAATTCCTTGAGGAAATTAAACATTTCATGTAAAACAAATGATAATGTGCCTCTCATTGAACATTGTATTGTCAGAAGCGTTAATTTTGTTCCAGTTTAGATATCTTCAAATAGATTTAATCTTTGCAACATTTTGATGCTATTATCTGCTGGTACATGTGTAAGATATAAAAAGTGCACAGCTCCCAACTGCCTGTTTGGGACCAGAGCATAGATTTCATTTTCCATTTGCCCATTTTAAATCAGTCTGACTGTCAGTCTTCTTCTGTGCTTTTTAATATAAACCAAGTTTCATTCTGCTGACTATTCGCAATATGTTCACATGCACTTACTTCTGTTACTTCACATTGCCTTTCATATGGCATTTCATTTTCATATAGTATTTTGTTTTGAATGTTATGTCTTAATATTTAACCTTTTCCTGCACTTTCGCTTTTACATTGATCAGTCTTATTATTTGACTGTCTACTACTGAACTTGTTTTTGATAGACTTTCTTTAAAGGGATAGGAAATCCTCTCCATATTTCTAACAGTTTTTTGCTATCCAGTACTCACTAGTTTACTCACTTTACTATATAATAAATATTTTGTAAATATAAAAGATCAACTACTACAAAATATTGGGTTTCTAAAAAAGCCTTGTTTCTTTTTGCAGAGGTGTTATTTTACCAGAAGAGGTCAGTGTTAGCACGATTCTGAGACTGGTGCCAAACAAATAAACAGCAAAATAGCACAAAAAAAATCCTGTAAAGCATTTCGGGCAAATTCCTCTTTTGTAAAAAATAATGTTTTTCTTCCCACAGATATCTTTGGGCCATGGGCAAAAATGTATGGAAAAGATGGAAGAACAGATTCTTTGTGTTGGTTCAGGTAAGCATATGCAGACATTTGTAATCAACTTTGGAGATTTTATTAATTAAGCATCCAGAATACTACTACTACTACTAATAAAAATAATAATAAAATAATAACGGCTATCATCATTAATATTATTATTAGTTGTAGTATCCTTATTATCATTATTATTATTATTAATATTATTATTATTATTACTAGTAGTAGTGGTACTTTTAGTAGGAGTAGAAGAAGTGGAGTAGTATTATTGTTACTAAAAAAATGTTTGTGTGGAAATTTTGAATATTATATGCCTAAATCGTGAAGACTGCCAAGAGTGTTTAAGGAAAAATAGTTCTGATAGTAACACAAACTGTCATCCTATTAAAATTTTTTCTGCTTTTTGTCACAAAGGTTGTGGCTGCTTCCTGACTATGACCAACTAATTAAGACAAAGGTTTTGCATAGAAATTTCCAACACACATTAGTCATTACATATTACTACAAACAGCTATAGTGGGCTAAACATTTATTTAGGAAAATTCTGAATTAAGTGTCCATTTAAAATATATTATGCTTTTCTTTTTGCACTTTTTTAAGGGTAAATGACAACAAAAATTACCACTAAAAACAATAAAAATTTAACAAAGATGCCTTTGGCTGCTGCTTTTTACCAACCACATGTTGTGTGTGCATTGAGAAAGAGAGATGCAGCCGAGCTGTCTACTTTTGGCTGTCAAATGAATGATGGAGAGGCCAAGCAGGCTTTTGTCAGGAGATAGTTTGGGGGAGGGGATGTAGACGATAAGGTGGTAGAGGCCATTTCCTGGTGGCTCCACATTGGAAGGTGGGCAGCAGGCAGCAGAGAAGGGGGTGGGCGGCAGTAGGCCTGTCTCCTATGCGTTAGGAAGGATATGTCTCAGAGCTACAAGTTGACAGGGGATTGACAAAGTCGAGTGAACACTAGCTGGCCTAACACTTGCAGCTAGAAAAGCCTTAGTGCCGCCAACTTGAAGCCGCTCAGTTGCTTGCAGCTAAATATATAGCAAGTGACAAATACTGTTCAATAGACTGCACACTCTTGTGTGTGTGTTTGTTTTTATATCTGCCTTTGAATTACCAGCAAGTTTGAGGGGAGAAACAAAGAAAGCTTTATTTTTGAGTCGTTATGTTGCAGAACTAAAAACTTTATATTTTTGTAACAGACATTTTTGTAGTTTGGTTCATTATTGGTGTATTTTTAAATATTTTTTATTTATTTAAATGTGTTATCTTAGAAAATAATAAGCCAAAATAAGGGTGTATTTAGGGGTTAAATCTTGAAAATCTTAAGATTTTCTTTAAAACGGTTTGAAATCAGACTTTTTATAGATAATATCAGAAACATTGCAAGCAATTTAATTTACACAAAAACAAACAGTTTCATTTAATTTTAAACCTCCATTCAACTGTAGGATTTTTCATTGTGGATCTTGGGGTTTTGAGATGCATTTTGAACATATGTCTTAGTTTTTTTTCTATGTATTTGATATATAGTGTCTTACTAGAAATGTGGTATGGTAACAAACATATTTAAAGTAAAATCAAAATCAGGTAAAAACTAGACATGCAGTCATCTAAAAAAATTAGACACCCTATGAAAGCCTGTGTGTTTGTATAACGTATTTTGATACTTAATATTTTTTTTTCTGATCCAAAATTATAAAAATATCAGAACAATTTAAGCTAGACCTTCTAAAACGTTTTTGTGAAATGGCAAGAAAAAATAGAGTTTTTGGCAAAAATTTCCCACTCAGTGCACATGAAAATATAATTGTTACTCAGCTGTGTAGGTTTAGACCTCAGACATTTTGTTTAGTGTCCTTCAACATTATTCTGATATACAAAGATCTGTCTGAGACTTTCGGTACAAGGATTATGGCTTCTTATCAGTCTAGTAAATACTTGAAGAAGAGAATATTAACCATTCCACATTATGGGAATATTCAACCTGCGAAAGACATTAAAAAACACCTGCATTCATAAGTTTACCCTAAAAAGAGAATTGCAAGAATAAAAGTTCTGACTAATGTTTGCAAGAACTATTACTTAATTAGAATCAGGGAGGTTTGAAAAGTCAAAAGTTGAGTTATTTGGCATTGGGGCTATATGTGGCTTTCAAACTGACTTCAGATATTTATTAAAGTTCATGAGTCTTTTGACTGTGGGATTAAGTGCCATAAAAACAAGCTCTTAAAAACATGACCTAAACATTTCGATTCTAAATGTGAAGTAATTTGTTGAAGGTTTTTTTAGTGACAGAAGTCACCCAGCCAATTTCAGTTGTCCAAATCTTTGCAAACTGCAAAACAACCTATGAGGTCCTTAAAAAAATATTTAAAACTATTATCCTGGGTGCTCAGGAAACACCAGTTCCACCCAGGAAATATCAACAGATACACACTTTACAGAAAACAGGTTTATGTGCAGTTTGCTGGCCAGTCAAGCACAGGGCATCTCACCAGGTTTTGGTACTTTTGGGGCCAAGTCCTGGTTAAAGATGACATCAACATCTTAATACATATCTTCTGCACAAGGACTGATGAAGTCCACTTAGGTAGCTTTCACCTGCCCCGCAAAACCTAGTAAAATTATGAATTATTTTCACATTTGTCACATTATAAGTAAACCTACAAAATAACTCAAAAACTCATAATTGTAATGTTGAAAAAAAAAGAAAGGACACTGGAAACATAAATTAGTTACTGGTTTGTCAGATCATAATTTCACGTTACATAAACAACAAAACAGTAAACTAAATAGATTTTCCATTTCAAAATGTGGGATTTGTTACCGTTAGGAAATTATATTGATAAATGAGTTGGATTTATATTGTTGGAAATAAATCATGTAAAGAGGCATGTAGTGACCTAATATGAGTCGTACAAAATATCTTATTAAAATACACAACAACAAAAAAATGGTTTGATATGGAGCTCTGGGAACAAATGAACAAAGTGATGCTTCATTGAAAAATATATTAAAACACTACTGACTACTGACTATCAAATGTATGGTAACCTGAGGAATAGAGTCACAGCATTGCTTCAAAAAAGCAATGCATTGTATTTCCTTAATTTAATAAAGCATGCCAAAGGAAATATTAAAATGTTATACAGAAATATTGAAAACACCTTGGTAAAGATAAGAGCAGCACTCATGACATACAGCTCAATTATCTTAACACAATATTTGAAAACCTTGCTATGAATTTTAATGAATACTTCATTATTTCTGTTAAGATGCTGGCTCAATCATTTCACGTACCTTACCAGTTCATACATCACCTGGTCTGTGATGTATGAAACTTTAATTTGGAATTTGTTAAATAGGTAAGGGTACAAACATTATTAGGAAATTAAATGATATAAAAGAAAGAGAAAGGATATAGGGTCTGGGCAGGACAGTGTATTTCTAAAAGCTCATAAGGAGTCACTTAAGTTGTAACTAAAATAATAAATCAATAATACAAATAGGGCATATATTTGAAAACTGTGTATAAGTCTATTGCATAAACTATCAAACTATACACTGTCACGTTACATTATAAAATACTTTAAATCATAAAAAGAAACAGTGGTTAGTATAGATTTTATACTGCCAACCTTAAAGATTGTACTGAAAGAGTCCTACAGTGCTGTATTCTGGGCCCTCTGCTTTTTAGCATGTGCATCAATGACTTACCCTCAGTTTTGATAATATAATCATGTATGTTTAATCATGGAAAAAGTGCTGCAGAAGTGCAGAAGGTTAACAGAGGAAATGAAGGTGGCTGACAGGTTTTAAAATCTCACCAAGACAGTTTTTATTATTCAAGATTCAAGATGGTTGCCATATGCACGTAATACAAGGTGACAATGCAATGAAATGCTTTGGATGAGAAGATCCATTCAACTCACAAGAAGTACTAGTACTATGCAATATAATTACAAAAAAAATAAAAATTACAAATATGGGATATTTACAAGCTCCACAATAAATAAAGTAAAAATGTACATATTTAAAAAGAATATGTAAATATAAAACAGTGCAGGTAGGGAATTAAATATAAATACTATTTCAAAGGTTGTAAAATTTTTTGTGTTGCACATGATATTAATTCACAGATATAATAACACATGCATGTACGTGACATACATAATACAGTCACATGGTGTCACAAATGTGGCTTAGTGCAGTATTATTGTCATAGTTTAGTGCTATTGTCAAGAGCATGTGGATACTAACTGTCCCTGAGTCTTTTTGTGTGTGCTAGCAGGTTCCTATATCTTCTGTGTCATAATTTAATTCTCACCAGAAGGTAACAGGCAGTAAAGTTGCGGGGTGAGTGTGGTCCTTGATGATGCTGCATGCTTTACATTAACCACCGGCTGTGGTAAATGTCTTGGATGGGGGAGGTTATTGCTACCAGTGAGGTCCTCAGTAGTACGCACCACACTCTTCAGTGTTTTTTGGCTCTGATTGGTGCAGCTCTCATACCACACTGTGATGCAGCCCGTCAGCACACTCTCGATTATGCACCTGTAAAGGTTTGTGAGGATGTTGGTGTTTAAACTTTCTCAGCCTTCTTTTTAAGGAAGTAGAATCTCTTTCAGGCTTTCTTGACCACAGTGTCTGTGTGTAATGTTCAGGATAAGTCCTCAGTGATGTGAACGCCGAGGAACTTGCTGACATGCTCAACCTCAGTGTTGTTGATTTAGATGGGGGAATATTGGTGTGCTGTCTCCTGAAGTCTACTATCATTTCCTTAGTTTTGCTGATGTTCAGCGAGAAGATTTTTCTTGACACCAGCTGGTCAGTGAAACTTGAAGATCGCGTTTGAACTGTCATGCATGAAGAGTAGTTGGCTTAGAACACAGTCACGAGGAGCACCTGTGCTGAGGAAAAGCAATGGAGGAGAGGTGCCGATTCTCAACACTTATGAGTGAGACACTCCACAATCTAGCAGCATAGGGACTTCTCCAGGCCCAGGGCAGTGAAATTGGTGACCCATTTGGAGGAGATTATGGTGTTGAATGCTGAGTTGTAATCAATGAAGAGCATTCTCACGTAGGTGTGGCTGAGGGAGGTGTGGACCGCTAGAGCAGTGGCGTCATCTGTGGACATCTTGGCTCTAAATGCTGATTTCAGAGGGTTCAGGGTGTCAGTGAGATGTGGTTCTTAATGATACGCTCAAAGCTCTGCATGATGACAGATGTAAGTGCTATGGGCCAAAAGTCATTAAGGCTGGTTGATGTGAGGGTCTTTGGGATAGGGACAACAGTAGAGGTCTTAGTGGGTGGTATGATCTAACCCTATGTAACCTATGGCAGAGTCTGTGCACTCTTTGACATCTTCTGCTTAGTCTCCAATCATCTGCCAGTCAGTTGTGTCAAAGCGGTCCAGTAGGGCCTTTATCAGCTGCATTGTCCCATTTGTAAGTGTCCCCTGGAAACCATTATTTCCTGTTTAAGTCTCTGTTTGTAGCCAGGAAGCCGTATGTTTATGTTTATGCATTTAGCAAATGCTTTTATCCAAAGTGACTTATGAAGCAAACCCAATGTTACAGTTATTATCAATTTGAAAATACTCTATATACAGGAAAATCCCTGGTCAGAGTCACAGGTGACAGCGAAGAGATAGAGGGTATAGACGTACAAATGACTACGAGTTAGGAGAGAAGGTGCTCTTTGAAGAGGTGGGTCTTTAAGAGTTTCTTAAAGATAGAGTGTAGTGTGACATTGTGGTTTGTCCAGAATAGGGAAGGGGAGGGGTTCGTAGCTGTCTTTAAAGGGGTGTATCAATGGTCTATGGTCTGGTCTCCATAGCATTTAGGTAAGACCTTTTTCATGTTTCAAGTTAAAGTCCCCCCAAAAAATGAAAACAGCATCAAGGAGTGTGTTTTCAAGGCAGTTATTATCCCATACAAATTATGCAGGGCTTGGGTTTTGCCAGCCTGAGGCATGATGCTAATTACAGTGAGGATCACGCAACTGAATTCTTTGGCCAGATAAAAGGCCCTGACCTTAATAGTGAGTAATTCTAGGGCTGGTGTAGAGTGAGATACTAAAATGCATGTATATGTGGCCAAGAAAGAGTTAATCATAAAGCACGCATCCTCTCCTAAAGACTTGCCTTAGTCCTTAGTTCAATCAAGGCGTAAGATGGAGAAATTGTCCGGGATTACAGCACATTCATCGATAGAGGGCTCCTGCCATGACCCTGTAAAGTCAAAAACGCAGCAGTTCCTCGTGTCCCTTTCATAATTAATTCATGCGTGCAAGTTGTCCAGTTAATCCCTCAGAGACTGGACTTTGGCTAGCAGGGCAGTGGGAAAAGGAGGTTTGTTGAGTCTCTGGCAGGTCTTCTCACAACACACCGGCTTTCTTTCCGCTCCATGTCTTCCTTCAACAGCGGGTAGAAAAAATGACTCAGGGGAGAATGCCCGCCATGCAGTCCTCAAAAGTAGCCATGACGTCCTCACCCGCCCAGGACAAAAACTCCAGAAGTGTGTCACGGTCATACTTAAAGCAGTGTGCATTGCATACATAAAGTCAAAGTAAGCACAATAAATAATAGAAGAAGAGCAAGTTGTAATGTTTTTTTTAAACTAAAGAAAAATTGTCTATTTGCCATTTAAAAGAAATCAAAATTACAAATGTACAAATTGACCTATGCATATGTCACTCTAGAGCCAACGTTGACTTTTAAAAAACGTTTGAAAATCTCGAAATTTAAATCGGACTAATTTCATGTATATACCAGGCTCTCTCATAATGGAAGTTAATTTCATATTTAATCCAAGCTCTTTAATAAGATTGTCCCAATCCAATATGGGTATTGAATAATATCGGCAGACCAATGGATATTGGCTTATTTTTGCCTGTATTTAAAATCTCTGATATAAGCACTCCAACATAAGCAGTCGGTTCTAGAATTTAATCTGTGCCACCATTTCTATTTAGCACCTTGTAATATCCAGTATCAAAATCCCAGTGATCACTTCAACATTATTCACTAACAAAGTAACACTAATTAGGATCAATGTTGGCAGGATGGCAGTTCTTTACTTTAAAGTCAAATTTGTTTCAGCTGATTTTGAAATTTGTCATGCAAAAGTTTCCTTTGGAGGAACAGAGCTTGGGAAATTTTTTGTCTTTGTCAAAAGACTTATCCCCATCTGCATCTGATGGGGGAGAACCACACACATCTCACAATGCAGTTATGCAAGATAATCTAATATGTGTTATAGATTAAATTAAAATTAAATGAAAATTTATTTCATCCTAAAAGGACAAAATATATAACAATGATTTGAATAATCTAAAATAAATAGAATAATTTTTTTGTGGGTAGATCCCTTATGATTGGTTATATTTTAAATAGCTTGGAAGGTGGAAAAGTGTGGACACCCCTGCTATAGGGGGAATACTTTTTTTGTGAAAGGCATTTTTTAACAAAGTCTAGGCCCAGGAGACCTTCTGTTTTGTGACTCCTTGTCATCGAGTTGTCTTTGAACCCAGAACTAGTTTATTAGAAATCTAACCCCAAATAAACTGAAAATAAAAGGAAATGTGACATTTTGAACATTTTCTTTTAGCCTGAAGAAAGCCTGACATTAATAATTTTATATTAGTTTTTTTTAGCTACTAGATGCTATTAGTCAGTGTGGTGCAAAACTCTGCAATCAGAAACATTGCTGTCATTACAGCAGCAGCAGAAACAGATAAGGGTGATGTGGCAGTGATGTTAAATAGGCATTGGTTATTTGAAAATTTTAGTGTTGACCAAGTAAGCTTTCCCCACCAACCTACTCCTACTTTACATTTGATATGTCACATATATGTTATAGAAGTTTCTTAAAATTTTGTTCTTTACAAAATTAGTATCTGCTTTGCAAAGTCAAAGCTGAAGTGCATCCTGATTTTCTTACATGCTGCTGGGAAGGGACCAATGGACAAGTATAGTGGCCTCTCAAGCAAAACAAGCCTTACCGATGGTTGAGGTGTGCTTCGTTTAGTATGTGACTGCTGTTTCCAACATTCTTTAAATGCTTTTATTAACATCCACATTAAACACACCTTGTTCCTCCTTCTCAATTGGAGCTAAATCCAAACCCTAATACTGCCCCCACATGTTCTTTCCCTTTGCCATTGTCTGCTTAATCATTAAGCTAACACCTAAAAACATACTTTTTTAGCTCCTTGACTCAAATGCAGGAGAAATTCTAAGGAGACAGAAATCTGTACAATAGTGTTTATTTTACAGAGAGAGGACATGAACTGCATGAACAAAATGGGGATAGGGAGCACTGTAAGGTGAATATAAATTATGAGCAATGAGTTGAACCAACCGGGATTCTAGTTGGAGACTTTAGGTTCCAATCTCATTGTACGATTTATATAATGACAATACATTAGGCTGCTGCTTAAAGGCTTTGGGAGGCAGAAGTTTGTAGTTTGAAGCAGTTGATGGTCAGAGGAGCAGTTACCAGTCATGAATGAATTCAGAATCCAGGGAAGTTCACTGAGTTGATGTTGAGAACATTAGAGGTGGTTTGCTTGGGTTCAGAAAATTAGAGAATTACTAGGGACAACACAAGGAATACAGCCAGAGGCAATGAGTGACATGCGAAGAATTGGCTCTGAGACAAATGATTACCTGTAGTCAATAACACTCCAGCAATGAGGGAATGTTGAGCTGCTCATCTTAAGCTTCAGGGTTAATGAGTAGATGAGCTGCTGCTGTGTCAGGACACAGGTGCAGCAGGAGCAGTCAGCTACCAGGAGCTCTCTAGTGGAACATCTGTGAACTGCTGACAAGACAACCCAGACACAACCCCATTTCCTGAGAAGTTTTATATAGTATTTTGTTGGAGTTTCTCAGGGTTGTTTCAGATGGGATTACATCTGCATTAAGGAAACAAAACTCCCACCATACTGTCAGAGAGGAGCTTTTGTTGATGTTATTAAAGCATATGTCTTGATTTATCCAAAATCATGTTGCATTGTGAATGCTCTACATCTAGCCAAGATTAATCTATAGGACTGTGTTTTAACCATTTTGAGATTAATTTTATGCAGTCTGCTAGTAATTATTGATAAACATTAGGCTTCTAGTCCCCCTTTATCTTGGCCTTACAGCTAATAAACATAGTTTTTGGTAAAACCATATTTTTTATTGAAGCAATCCTTCCAATAATTACAATTTATAGAAACTCTAAAATTGAGCAAATTGAGCAATGAAGTTCTTACTTTGCGACTGTCTTGTAAAAAAAGATAGAAATATATATAAAAGTAGTAAAAATATAATTATAATGTGAAATAAAATAAAAAAGGTTATAGTCTGCTATAATATTGGGACTTATTATGGTTTTAACTGGGAAAGAACTGACTTTTTAGGAGAGAGCTTTTTGGACATGGATGTTACAGAGAAATTTTGGGATGAGAGCCATACATGTTGTCCAGGTGTGTATAGAGTAGCTGGGGGGCATTTACTGTCACACATTTTCTTGTTTTGGGCTGCAATACAGTGAATGGCTCTGATGTTTTTTGACCAAATGTTGTTGTCCATGGAAGTCACTGAGATATTTCTATCTTCAAATGGAAAAGAAGACTTAGGTATCTGAAATTTTGAATGGAGATGAAACAATTGCAGATGAAATATGGTAATTGTGTGTGTACTCAACCCAGGGTAGGAATTGTTTCCATTCTGACTGGTTTGAGGAGGTGAGATAGCAAAATGTTACTTCCAGCTCTTGGTTGAAATGTTTTGTCTGACTGTTTCACTGTGTATGATAACCCGAGTGTCCCTAACTCCTAAAGCAGTGCGGAAGTGTTTTTAGACTTGGGAGATTAACTAAATATCATGGTCAGACAGGGCGTCTACAGGTATGACATGAAGTCTGAAGACTTGATGAAAAGCTGCAATTTTTGATATGAAGCTTTCTGAATTAGATGAGATCACATGATTTAAATAAAAGTTCAACTACACTGACATTTTTTTTCAAACCACACAAATTAGCTGATCTTTTAACCCAGGGACGCTTAATAATGTCTAGCTGGTTTATCATTACATTTATTGCGGGCACAAATGGAACAGGGTTGAATGTCATATTGGATGTATTTGTGAATGCATGGCCAACAGAACTTACTGAAGATCAATGCAACTGGATCTAGGATGGAATAAAAACTTTGATGTATGGGACCAGTGGATCATTCAAGAGTGGAGGCGGCTGAGGGAACTTGGGTGATCAGGCCTGGGCCTGCTTAATTATCCTCTCGCTTTTACAGGTTACCAACATGAACATGTTGAGACCGGATGGTTTAGTTCTGAAAGGTAGTCAACAGAAGAAAACTGTTTGAATAGGGCATCTGGCTTTTTCTGGGTTCAATAAGACATGTCTAGTTTGAAAGAACAGAGGTATAGTGACCAACAGGACCGTCTAGATTTTTTTTTTTCTGATCTGGCCAAACAAGGACCAGGTGTTCTGCACCCTCCAATCAGTGACTCCACCAGGGCAAGCTTAATGGTGAACAGGTCCCAATCCTACAGATTTTAGTTCCATATTAGGTGTCGGGAGAACAAGGCACAGTTGTTCTTACAGTGTTTTTGAAGAACAATATGACTTCATCTGTTTTGATTGTTGTCTTTCACCCAACATTACATATTCTCATAATTTTAAGTGAATGACTAAAAAGTCAAAAAATGAGCTGAATGAGACAGGTAGCTGGATTTTGGTGTGGAAAGGGGTGTGGGGCTAGGCATGTCATAGTCTGTTCTATATATTCTCTGTGTTTATTCTTAGTTATGTCATTATGGTTTAGTTCTAGGGTGTTTCTTTATTTGTTTAGTTGTTACACGTTAATTTATTATTTATTGTCTCATCTGTGTCCCCTGTTTCCTGCACTCCTCCTTTGTCTCCCTTTACCTCAGGCATTCCCCTGATTTCTCACTGCTGCACCAAATCAAAAAAATCCGTCTTTTCTATTTTTCCACCATTCTCCCAGTAATTAAGCTTCTCTCCTGCCTTTCCTCTCTGCCGGATTATTCCTCATGGTACCCTGTGTTCCTTGTTGCTCAGTTTATGTAAGTTCAGTATTATGTTAAATAATACCTTTGCCTGGTATGCATTTTGGTCCTATCTCTGCACACAAGGCAGAGTAATTTATATATTTGCCTTTGTGGGGTACTGGACGCCAGAAAGCCTTACATTTCTCAGCAGGTGTTAAAGGTCCTGCTGTAAAGGGAATCTTCAGCTCGTTTTGACTGCAGACCAGCAAACCTCATATAATATGTTTGGGCATTCCAGGTCTGACCAGCACCAACTTCCCATGATTAGAACCAATTCATCACAAGGTGGTTACCCTGCTTTCATCCAAGTGTGAATGAGATTTTGCAACTGATTATATTGAAAAAAATTACTAAATTGCTTATTGAACTGCAGCATAGGCGTGTTTACCCTGGCTCAGCACCTCTCAAAGAGGCCAATTCTAAAGTGTCTTTTTGAAGACATTGTTTAAGTGTAATTGTCTAGATGGAATCCCTCAACCCTCTCAACAAGCTTAGGCTCCCCAGGCGACATTCCATATACTGAGAGCCATCTTATGTAGCTGATGATCAGAATGCCAAGGTGGCCAACATCTAACTTACATGAAACCAGACCCGTACTGCCCCTCCCACAAGTGGTGAGCCCATCGAAAGGGGGACAACAATTTCCTCTTTGGGCTGAGCCAGATGGGGCCCCATGGCTAAAATTCCAGTCACTAGGCATTTGATTACATGTTTGTTATTACCTGGAATAACAAAAAGTGCTGAGATTGTGGCATGAACATTGCAAATCTGGTTTCATAAGTTAAGGGAATTGTTTTTACTAGCCTATGCTTTGATTGTTAATTTTCTCAGTGAAAATTAATTTGTATAGTTTTAGTAATTGTGTTTTGAACAGTGTGTAGTAAAACTCCCTAAGTACAGCATTGTTGGCAAAAGATACTTTGCTTTTTCAATATTATATATGCATTATACAAAGTACTACTACTTTCTAATTCCTCATCTTCATTTGAAGTGACTGACAGCTAAGAGCGAGTGAGCTGGAAAGGCCAACTGACAGGGAGCTGAGTTTTTTTAGGGTGTGGAGGGTGGGGGGCAGTAGAAAATTGCATTTGTGTAGTGCTGGAGGCAAGGAAGCTGTTGCCGAGTTTGTCCAACTTCCTCTATGATGGCCTTAGGTGTCATCAGTGCTGTCTTAGAGAATCTCAATTGTCACAAACAAAAGGGAAACCCAACATATAACTAGCTAACCCCACCCCCTCTGTACATGCTCGCTGCCACACAAACACACACAAAGAACTAAGCAGTAGCAGTATGATAGCAGCCACTAGTAGCAGTAGACATACACAGTAATGGGTTGGACATGTTAGCAGGTCTGGCACAATATTCTTGTATTACTGGCGATTGCAGTAAATTAATGCTTTTAACAAAACAGGTTCAATTTAAATTGACAAACTTTTTTATGTATTCAGAATTCAATAGATTGTAATTTGTATAATGTCGGATCTAGTTTGAGGAAATTAAGTACAGTTTAAGTGTAAATTATTAATATGAAAGGTGGTCTCCCTAAAAAATGAAAAGAACTGGATTAAATTTACATTATGATGAAATCCATTATGATTAAATCCGTCTTCATCTGTAATTTTGACCATGTAGCGATAATGGGTAGGAAAAAGTCCCCTTTATGTGGAAGAAACCTTCAGCAGAACCTGGGTCCGTACAAGTGTCCATTTACCACATCTCCAACTGGGGGTTTTAGAGACAGAAAACATAAAAAAGCAGAGTTGAAGAAACTAAACTGTTAATAGCTGGAGAAGGACAATGTTGGATAGAACAACATCAGGTAATGCTCTCCATCAGGAATTAGTCACTGCCAACAGAACCTATGACGAAAACTACTGACAGAAAACCGAAAGTTAACAGATAAAATAACTGCAAGCCTAGCTTTAAAACTAGCTAGGGTGTTTGGCTCACGGAATCAAACTAGGAGCTAGTTCTACAGGTGAGGAGCCTGATAATGATCTGCCTTTCATGTTACATTTTGAAGTTCTCTGGGCCACCAGTAAGAGGGGGGAGTGCTCTATTAGAAATGTATGAAACAATCAGGTCTCTGATGTATAATGGATTCTACAAAACAAATAAGATTTAATATCGTAATCCACTGTCAAAAGCAGCACTAAAGTTTAACAGAACCAGAACAAACAAAAGTGTACTATTTGTGGATATCGAATGGACTTGAGAATAGTGAATCAGTGACTCCCAGAAAAACTGTTTCAGTGCTATGGTGAGCTCTGACACTCTTTAAACAGGACATCTCAGATGTAAGGTATGGGATGTAAGGTTTTTTTCTGTAATGAACTGAGCAGGAACTAGACCAAAATGCTTAACAGACTGCGATAGTTTCAGAGTAGAAGATTTATTTAACAGAATAATAAATTTACATGTACTAGATAATCAGGAACACAGCAAATCATTAGGGAGAATCAGGCGGGGAGGAAAAGAAGAGAGATAGAGAGAGAAAGAGAGAGAGAGAGAGAGAAGTGGAGCAACAGAAGAGACTGATTTGTAGATTTGGTGCAGAAGTGAGAAATCAGGAGAATGGCTTATGGGAGGGTGACTGACAACAGGACAACAAGAGTGTAGGTAACAGGGGAAACAGATGAGAGAATAAATAATAGAAGAAAGAGGAAAAACTAAGAAAACATCAACATTTCCAACATAGCGATAGTAATCAAAGTAAAATAATTAAATAATTTGGTTGAGATCGAATCCAACTGCAAGACAATATTATTGATAGCTCAGAAAGCTCAATAAAAAGGCTCTATAGCTACATTCAGTGCGGCCTCAATTACTGAGCTCAATTACTGAGTAATCATGTCTGGACGCATGCCAATAATTTCAAAAAAATGTTCTTAGATTAAAATTTGTATATAAAGAATCCTACAATCCCATACTGCTCAGAGAGAGAGGAATGGAGGGCTCAACCGAACTCTCAATTTGTGTTAGTTTGGTAAATTTACTAAAAAGAAACCTATGGTTATTATTATTCTCCTCTATGAAGATAAAAATAAATACTTATTTAGCTTTCCAAATGGTCTTTTGTACACATCAGTAAATTGTTATTCCATTTTAAATTCAACTCCTCATCATCTACTACCCCCCTCCATTCTCTGTATTTAGGTCCAATTTGCACTAAACATGACATTGGCTCCAGACTGTCTGTACAGTGGAAAGCATAGAACCCACATCTCTTTTTCACTGTGTTTTATATGTTTGCACTTGTCAGGTGTTCTTTGTTTGTGAAATGCACTTTATTCCCTACTAGCTTACTCTTGTCATGATGCGTGTTTTGTTGTGCTTTGTTTTTGGTTTAGTGATTATTTCTCTGTGTTATTAGTTATCGTTCTCCTTGTTATTATCTCTAAGTTATCAGTTTTAATCTTATGTTTTGTTTACATTTAGTCCTGTTGTTTGTATTATTATTAGCAGTAGTAGTGTTAGTGTTTTGTTTTAACCAATCCTCTCTTCTGTTTTCCCCGCTCTATCTGTTCACCTTCCTCTCTTTTCAGCTCCACATAATTTTCCCTAATTAAGTCTCCTCCATATTCCACTATATCTATACACTTCTCTGTCATTCTCTCACCACTAGAATAATGCGTTGCCTTGCCTTGCCTTATCTATCCTTGCCATGCCTTACCTTGCCTCTCCTTACCTCTTTCCCCTCTCAAGTTACTTGTCTCACCTGTCTTCCTTATTGAGCCTCCAGTCATCTTTCTTCCGCCCCTGTAAGTGTTCTCCCTTCTACTCACCGCGTTGTCTTTGCTAATCTCTCTCCCTCCATGTCCTCCACTTATCTTTCAGGGTTTTCTGCATCCGTTTTGTTTCTCAGTTTCTTTTCTCCTGCTCCTCCTTTTTGTTTGTTTATTTGTTTAATTGCTTGTTTCTGCTCAGCTCTTCTGTCCTTTTATTATTCAATATCGAATTATTATGCATTTACCTTAGTTACACTAACCATACTGTGCATAAACACTGTGCATTAAAAACAAAATTGTGATGCCATTATATAAATATCTGTAACTTATAAAGTTCCAATTGGAAGTATGTAATTTTAGAAATAGGTGACAATGTTTACACACTCAGTAATAAATTGTATTTCAATTTCACATATTCAGAGCTGCTGTCCTGCAACAGCGGGCGACGTAATCTACTATTTAATTAAATTTCTCTGTTGAATTACCTCTTGTTCAACCTCTTATCGGAGGGATGGGCAACTCCAGTCCTCAAGGGCTGGTGTCTTACAAGTCTTAAATTCATCCAAGGTCCACAACACTGGAATCAGATTGCTGAAGCACCTTCACAGTATAACTCAAGTTCTCTGGCCTGGTAATGACCTGAATAATTGAAGGGCAATGAAGATAGAGCAGAGAATGTTGAAGTGGCGCAGCTAAGACAAACAAGAAGATGCCTGCAATGCTGAAGCAGGGAATTCATTAAACATTAAACCTGTATTTGGATGCAAAAATGTCCAAAGCCAGTTCAGTTGGTCTGGAGGCCATAAGCAAAGTAAGCCAGTGGACTGGCACCCGAAGAGCCTCGAATGCTGCAAGCAATCAAAGACTTGAGATGGAAGGGAGTCCAGCGGTATAGGACCTTGGACTCTGGATGCTGATGTGCTTGAAGTGTAGGTGGCCTTTGACCAGAGCTAATGGTCTGGTGACCAGTTGTGCTTAAAGTATAGATATGTCATGATATATGTTTTTGTTCCCTGTTAGTTTGCTGTTTAATTTGTTTTAGTTGCTTTGTTTTACTTTGTTATCATTTGTTATTGTTTTCTTTAGGTTATTTTCTATTTTGGTTTAGTCTTTGTTTTTGTTGTCTTTCTGTGTTTTCTCTCTTCATTATCACTTACATCTGTTTTAAATTATCCAATCATCATCTCCACCAATCCACCTCCTGCTCCACAGTATTTAAGCCTGGTTTACTCATTCACTCACCGCTGTATCGTCTGCTTACCACCTCGTCTCTCTGCTCCTTCTCCTGCTAGTTCCTCCACGTCTCCAAGTAAGCCTTCCCTTCTTGCTTGCTGATTCTCTGTGCTGGTTCTTTTCCTTTCATTATTTCTCCTCAGGTCCTGTCCTTGAATTCATTTTGGTTTTGGTTTTTTCTGTAGTCTCCGGTTTCCCGTGCTTCCTCCCCCATCCTTTTCTCCCCTGTTCCCTGTCTCAGTTTATTTCCTTTATGGTACCTTGTTCTTTTGTTCTTAGTTTTTTAGTTATTTCCTCATTTGTTTTGCTCCTTCGTCACCTCCTGTTTTCCTTGTGTTTATTATTATTGTTATTTCATTTGTTAGTTTATTTCCCCTTCCCGGGTTCTTAAGCTGGTTTGTTTATTTCGATTGTTTTATTTATTCACGTTTGTAGTCCCCGCGTCTCACTTCAGTTCTCTGTTTTGTTTACTTTGTAGCATGTCTCGCTTCCGTTCCCGTTTGTTTACATTCTGGTTCCGGGTTTTTCCCTGTTCCGTTTCCGCTTTGCCTTTGTTCCTGTTTATGTTCTGTTCATTATTTTTCCCCTCAATAAATTATTCTTTCCCGCAATTCCACCTCTGCTCGAGTCATTGATCATAACCTGACAAGATACTCAGTTGTTTTATGGATGTGCAGGTGTCTTAGAGAATCTGGTGGCTTGGCAGTGTAGTAGAGATGTCTCTGCCATGTGTTTGGATGGTCTGGTCAATTATGGCAAGTGTGTTAACTAAATTTAACCCTGTTTAGGCATGCTGTTGTTTGCATGAAACTATAGGGGAATCAATTATATCATTAAAGCTCAAATCTTTACAATACAGAAGAACAATAATAAGGGGCACAAACTCGTGTTGGTTGTGAGCAAGTAATTACTTGATGGTAGGTCAACAAGCTTGTAAAAATCTGAACTATGTTTTCAACATGTATTTTAGGGTCTATGAATTCCTGTACCACATGTCTGTGAAGTTACTGCTTCACAAGTTATAGCTATAAAGCTATAGCTCAAAACTAAAGTTCAGCACATCTATCATTCTATGTATGGGGCCAATTGAACAATCCATCCAAAGCATCCAAATAATAGGAGAATAAGGGTGTCAGAAAATCTTTTGTGGCTGAATTGTTGTGTTCTTCCTTGACCATCCAGCAGAGTACATCCAGGAAGCTGTCCACCTGGGCTGGCTTCATTAGCTGCACCTATTGATTGACATCTCTGGGTTCCCTACCACCTTCTAGCTACAATAACTACCTAGATCAGACCTCAGGACTGGTTACTGCTCCTCTCTCCATCACTGCATCACTGGTGTTTAGTCCACCTGTCCCCCCTCTTCACCACCATCACAGCCTCCTCTGAAACATCAAACCCCTATCACCTTCTCAAGCCATCAACACACCCACAATTCTCAACTTCAGATCCACTTATCTCTCTCTGGCAGACTACCTTCAACCTTTAATTAAGACCTCTTCCTCTCACCATTCAACCTTCTCCCCCGGACCAAGGCTCACCTCTTAGTCCTCCTCAAGAGCACCTGGTTCCCCATGTTGCTTTTTCATTCTTCTGGACCAGAAAATCCCTTGCACACATTGAACATTTTTTTAATAAAGGTCTGCTTTCAATAAAACAACCATAAAATCTTAATCAGTCTACTAAGTAACTTCTTGAATGTGGGTCAGATGATTAGATAAAACCATGACACATTTGACACACGTGGTAGTTTTCATCAATCTGCTGCTGAGCCGCAGGGTTAATACATCTTTTAAAATTTTCTATGCTCCCGTTGTCTTTTGGAAAATATATGTGAAAAGCGTATTCCGCCCTTTAAAGTGCTCAGTGTAATGTTATCAGAATTGTATATTTCTCACTGACGTTAAACATTTTCACGTTTTTCAAATCCCTCCGACCATGTTCACAATGAAAAACTCAGCATCTATACTGCACAGGCTAACAGGGTGTCAGAAAACGGTTCTAATGACTCGAGCAGAGGTGGAGTTGAATGATAAATGATTTATTGTAAGGATGATGGGTGAACAGAACACGAATGGAACCACACAGGGAACAACAGACAACAGGAAACGGAACAACGCGAGACGTAAACAAAGGGCGCGGAGGCGGAACTAAAAGTGTCAACAAGCACGAAAAACAATAGACGCAGGAACTAACATAAACAAACACAATGACACTAATAAAATAAACAAACACTAACACGGAACACGAGAAGGAAAGAACTAAACAAACAGAATACAACTAATCACAATAACGATCACGGGGGGGGGGTACACAGGAACCGGGGACTAAGGAAACTAAGACACACAAGGAACACGGAAGGAGACAAGGGAACCGAGGTGACGAGCCAGGACTAAGAGCTAGCGCAAGAGACTCACCAGAGACATAAGGACTAGAAACCAAGAGAGAGAGGCGAGGGACATCAGAGGAGGAACTCAGGAAGGACAACAGGGAAATGACCA